>OMLC01104497.1:7560-30815 GCA_900302585.1 Regalecus glesne
ATATAAATCCTGATTCCTTACATGTCTTATGAACTGTGAATCCTGTGTAGGCTGCCATGATGGCCGAGGAACTGAAAAAGGAACAGGACACCAGTGCCCATCTAGAGAGGATGAAGAAGAACATGGAGCAGACCATCAAGGACCTGCAGATGCGCCTTGATGAAGCTGAGCAAATTGCCCTAAAGGGTGGCAAGAAACAAATTCAAAAACTAGAGACAAGGGTAAGAGCTGTGTAAGCACACTTATATATGAATATCATATGTCCCATAATCCCACTTGTTCCTCTTTGACCGTCAGCCAATTAGGAATAGTCTCACCATATTCATAGGTGAAAGACCTGGAGAACGAACTTGAATCTGAGCAGAAGAAGAGCCAAGAGTATCAAAAGGTAGTACGCAAGTATGAGAGGAGAATCAAAGAGCTCACCTACCAGGTAAAACAAAACAGCTCTCGTCACATAAATCCTACTGGCTTATGAAACATACAAATAGTAAAAAAATAATAATAAACTGCTTAAAATATATACTGTACCCTGCTACTTGTGTAGACTGAGGAGGACAGGAAGAATCTGGCCCGCCTCCAGGACCTTATAGATAAACTGCAGGCTAAGTTGAAGAGCTACAAGAGACAGGCTGAAGAAGCAGTAAGTTCACTCTACAAATCACCCATTCGATTAGGACTTGGTCACTCATTTAAGAGCCAGAGTACCTTTGCAGTCTAGTTTTCCTTCATTGAATAAAACAAGACAAAATGGAAAGAAGTAGACATTATACATAGCCATGGTGACTTAAAATTTGTTAACTTCCTCTGTGAAAGAATGTCAATATCCTCTCGCACTCATGAGACTGAATCACTATGTTGCATAATTCCCATTTTTCATTTCTTGAGCAATGTTATTTCTTCTTGTGCTGCCTACAGGAGGAGCAGGCAAATGCCAACCTGGGGAAGTACAGGAAGCTCCAACATGAACTTGATGATGCTGAAGAGAGGGCCGATATGGCCGAGTCACAGGTCAACAAGCTTCGTGTTCGCAGCCGTGACCAAGGTGGCAAGGTTGGTACGATATCATCCGTGAGAAATTAACTCAACAGTCTTCTGTGAATGGAAACAGTATGACCTTTGAGAGAATTTGTTAAAATCAGCCCACAAGGCTTCCCAACAAGAATTCAACAGCTAATTTTAGTACAGACTTGATGTAATCCCAAGGTGAAGATGACCCCACATAGCCCTCTCATGTGATGTCTGGTGTGCTCATGTGTAATTCTATTACACTGTATACATGGTTGCTAATAAACAGTACTGTCTCTTGTATTTCAGCTTGCTGAGTGATGCAGTGAGGATGACCTCTGTGGCCAAACATATCACAGCCAGCCAGCTGCAACAGCTGTGCATGAGTGTTGATGCACCTTCATAGATTAAATGCCTGTTTTCTTTTTTAGCAGAGACCATGAGGATAAAATGCAAGCATCTTGGTGTGATTAGAATTTATTATGATTATTTTTCTCACAAACAGTTGTTTAAATAGGTAAATGGAACTTCCATACCAGTGCCAGAGAGAAGGATGTAGGTGTAAAACCTTGTTGCAGAGACTTTAAAGAACGTGAAAAACAGAAATGCAATGTTTTGAGTTAGTGCATTTTCTATACAGTTAGATGGCTCATTGCTGAAATTAACAAACACCCTTTGTAGATGTAAATGGTTCTATACCAACTCATTTACAACACGCAAGCATACCATCTAAACCAAAATTTGATGCCAAGGCAAAAGCTACAAAGACCATTTTCCTTTAATGATTTTTTGGCATGATTTGTTATGGCATGGATTTCATTCAATAAAAATCCCATTAAATATTTGTCTCCAATATATATTTTTTTGCAACAGACGCCATACGTACGTACGTAGGTAGGATCAGGGTGATAAGTTCAATAAAAATGAATAGGAAAGAAAAGAAGAGTAGAATGGTTTGAGATATTTTAACAGACAATCCCAGTGGAAAGAAATAATTACTAGAAGTTTGAACGAGTTGTGTTAAACGCACACCATGTAAATGTAACTTGAGGATGTCTTCCCCTCCATACATTTAATCCCTTTAGTATTCTGTATCTTAACTGTTCAGTGAAAATATCCCCCAAAATATCAACTAAAAATATCCCAATGATCAGTTTAAATGCAACTGCTTTTTTTAGTTTACAGTCACCTCTAATCAGGGTAAGGTTACATTTAAGTACGACAATGGATAAAACAAACCAGAGATCTTTCTTTGCCAGCCTAAATTTTTTTTTCATATTTTGCAGAGGGCACATACTCAGAAATTGAGAACCAACATAGTGCTACAGAAAGCAACACAGAAAGCAATCCGAGAAGACTTAAGGATGGTGCTTCAACAATTTCTACAGCCGCTAGGGAGAATGCACACAACATTCATGATGTTCTTGTAACTGCTCTATGGTCATTCAATGCAGGTGAGTGGCATTCTTCAAAGATGACCGAGCAATAATAATGCACCATACAAAACAGAGACCTTACTCCATCTATGAGAAGAACATCAGGTTAAGAAAAAGAGAACAATCGCCTCAGGCATCAGCCGGGGAAAAGGGAGTTTGCAAGAGAAGCGCTTGCATAAAGATCACTGTAAAGCACCACAACTGATATGCCGACTGGCTCAAAGTACATACATATCCATATCAAAAGCTTTAAGACATGTTGATTGACTACTTAAAAAACAAAACAAATGATTCCTGGTTTAGCATCATATTTCAGGCAAATTGAAAGGTTTTGAATATAAAGGAAGATTGTGATGTTATTACATAATGAGACAGCGCTAGTAATGGTTGGCATCAGGGCCAACACGATTAAAAACGCTCTCAAACATTCATTCATGTAAACAGATAACACAGCTTTTGAGAAACAGGAGTGAAATCTGTACACACAATTTTGAAGAGAAGTCGTCAAATTGGTGTGGTGTCACAAAGAAATTATATGAGGTAGCTTAAGAACTTTTCCGTTCCTTGGGTTCAGTCTATTTTAATTGAAGAGAGGAAGAGTGAAGCTATGTCCATTTCCACAAAAACATCAGCACATTCAGGGTTTACATGCCATGGCCACTTGCCAATATGCATGGCTTGCTCTTAATTTTAACAGAGGTCAGGCTGTGCCGTGCAAAAAAAGTATGAAGATTGTCAAATTCTAGAGTTGTGATCATGTTAATTTGATTGATTGAAGAACAATCTGATGGTGCAACATGACTATGCAGTTGAGCTGAGCTCCAAGTTCAGGTTAAAAAAAGTAATGTGGTGACTGGGACAACAAAAACAGTTATTTTACACTAGTGCCTGCATAGTTTTATTCTCTTACCAAACCATCTTTCACAACAGATACAAATCCAATAGAAAAAAAACAAGGTCTTTTTAATGAACAAAGTTTTTAAAAAAATATGTCAAACAATTTGAACTCATCTGTGCAATGTTTTATTCTACAGTTTATCCAGAACCACAAACTTTCCTCTCTTACAACCAATGCTTTCTTCTGCTCCCATAAAAAAGTAAGAAAAATAAAATTAAAAAAAGTCCCTTAGATGAAGCATCTAAAGCCAGGACAGCATGGCTAGAATTGGAGACCCATGAGAAAATAAATGTCAGCAAGTCCACACGTCACCGAGATGTATTGTGTAGAGCCAAAAAGCACCATTCAGCTACTGTCATCTAAGAGAACAGTCCCTCGAACAAGTAAAATGAAAATGCAGTTATTTCAGGAGAACATTATAGAACCCAATTATCACCAATTCTTTGCCCAAACATCAGGTGATGGAGTGACGGTGTGCACAGATACTCTTGTGGGTAATGGCAGCGAGAGGGTGGCATGGAGCCCCGTAACACACCAATGGCCTGAGCTTTAAGCTGACAAGTTAATAATCTACGAGCTTTTCCAAATGATGTCCATGTAAAAACAAATGATCTTTCATTTTAAAATTCTAATTTTGTTGAATCTTACTTTTTAATTGGAATTTCATATGGCTCATATAAAAAGCTCTATTAGAATATCAACTTAAGAAAACCATCAACATAGGTATAACTTCTCAAGGTCCCTTACCTGTCAACGTTATATCATGTGTTTGAGGGTCTGATTAGGCAAGTAGTTTTTCACCTCATGTCCTCTGAGGCAATGGGAAAAAAATATCTAGGGCAAAACAGCCAGACAGGTTAGGTCCACTCCCGTCTTCAATAACAGCCTCCAGGCGAAGGTACATACAACAAATGGTTAAGTCTTTACATCCAGCACATATCACTTCCTGGATGGCCAGGTGAGAGAGGGGTTTACTCTGTCCAGGTTGGCTCAGATGAGTCCTCACCCACATAAAGCGTCTGCACTCCTGTCAGCCCCCCTATCCCCATCAGTCCCCTTCCCTGTGCACAGAGGCCAGGGGTCAATCCTCTAACAGGTCCCTGTCCAGGTCCAAGAAGGGCTCATCTATATAGCTGGCTATGGCACACAGAGAAGTCCTGTCTGAGCCCAGCAGCACTGACACCGTCTCCTTCCAGTAGCTAAAGGGTATGCAGGAACTCTATGAGGTGAGAAGACAGGCAAAAACTGTTTAGCCTACAAATATAACATTAAACATTGTTCCCCTGATTAAGCGGTAGAATGCTCCACCAAGAAGGGGTTTTACTCTATCAATTACAATTATTATGTATTCGATTTTTCATAAATTCAGAAGAAGAACCATGTCATAAATGAGTGAATCAACCCCATTATCCTGTAAAAATAGTATTAGTCTTTGAAAAAACAATTATTGGTCAACTTCCAATATAAATCTGTATGCACAGAAGTGCAGCGGGGTTTCTGGGTGGCTATTGCTCTTTAAGGCTTGTAGTATGGCATTTGTGCAGATGAAACTGAAATATCATCAGCGTGTCAGCCATAGCTACTGGGCTATACACATAACCAATGCCGACTGGTCAAGAAAGAGGATTATCTGCTAGACTGAAGTCACATAAAGCCACAGCAGGGAAAAAGGAGCTGACAATACACAGACCACACAAACAGTATACAACTAGAAGAGTACACTTAGAGTGCAGATTTCCCCAGGCATATATCCCCTTCTCCGGTGCTCAGACTTTGTGACAAACCAACCCCTTTTTATCCTATGGGGAAAAGGGAAAATATGGAAGCACTACCCACGTATCTCCTCATGTCTGATGCTCAGATGAAAATCCAGCTGATGATATTATTGAAAGGAAGAAATGTTTCACCCTCTTACGGATGACATCTTCAGCCTAAGCTGACTGCAGGTATCCCCATCTACCTCCTGCCTTCAGGGCAAATTCTCATAGGGGTATAAAACAGCTTTTTCAAAAGTCTGAATCACTGCAATTACAAAAGGTTATTGTAACATACAATCGTGACTGTACATTAAAAAAATATTAGGCTGACAGGTCCAGTAGTATGTGAGATCAGTAGTGGATACATACACACGGAGACATTTTTCTTGCCATTACATGAATTCTACCCAGCATCCAAATCGATTGAACAAGAAACATGGAGAAAGGTTTTTAACATGCAGCACTTAAGCTTATGTTATGAATGCATCCAATTACACTTTCCAAAAGAAAGGGTTTCCCATTTGCATTATGTAATAAAGATGGGTGAGATGTTCACAGTTAGGCATACACTACTCATAATGCAGCCAACTCAGATCATGCAGAGACAATAATATGCAACACTTCTGTTTTGACTGCAAGATAAATGAGATTGTTCCTTTATAACATTCACATTTTTGGATAATCAAATTTCTTAACCTATGGTTTTGTTGCTCCCTGACCTGAGTCAGGGGTAGATGTGAATCGTGCGTGTTTACTTGGTAAGGCAGTGATAGAGAGTAGCAGTGGTTGAGCGAGCTCGAGAGTGAATGAAGCGAGGGAACGGTGATTGCAAAAAACATATTTCAAAGGTTTTGAATCACCATAACCACAAGAGGTTCTTCATCATACAGTCATAACTATGCACAATAAAATAAAATGAAATTAGGCTGATGGGTCCAGTAGTTTGCAGAATTAACTGCGGACAAACAGCAAATGCATTTCCCTATGAAAAGTGGATATATACTTAAAGTTTTGCATAATTTTTTTCTTTTGTTTATCTTCTGCTTCCAGATGTATTTGGCAATTCATAAAATTCTAAAAATAATGCCCAGTGGGGAAAACACAAGTACAAGGTTCAAGCATAGAGGCAAACTCAAAGCGCAAAATTGTGTCAATAGTGATTGTGCTCACGGAAGCCACTGATGCACAAGCTACAATTTGACCTTAAGCAAGTTCAATAACTAGATGAGTTGTTATTCGTAAGACAAAAACCCTGATCACACCTGACATTTGACAAACACCTGAAATGTGGCTAAGTACCACTCAGCAGATTTAGACGCATATCTCATATATGGATCAAATTATACCTAGACTCTCCCTCACACATATAGATAGACATACATCAGAAGGTTTGGGTGATGTGTTAAAATTTTCCTGTCGGTCACCGTCAGCCCAAATATTAGCGATGGCCGATATACCCTCCCCACCCCGACACATGTGCCAGCCATTTTCAGTGAATCTTTGAAGAGCTCATTCCAAAACAGAGTACAAAATCCTCTATTTGGTATTATTTTCGTTTTATAAACAAAGTAATTCGCGGTCTTTGCAAATGAGTAGTGCTGGCAAAAAATTGTAAATACACTCCCTCTACTTTTGCCTCAAATCAAGCTGCTTTTAATTGTGTACAGCTGCTTCAAAATGTTGCTGCTAAAATACTCACTGGAAATTTCCGTAGATCCCACATTGCTCCTGTTCTTGGATCTCTTCATTGATTCCCGTAAAATTTAGAATAATTCAGAATAAACCTACAAGCTCTTGTTGATTAGAGTTAAAGGACTTCAAGATCTTGCCCATTATATTTCTGTTCTCCTCATTCGACTTCCTGACCACTTAGATTCATCCTAATGTCACACTCTTTTACCCCCCCACTCCAACTGCATGGTTTTGCAGTTTTAGCTCAGAACCCATTGAATAATCTTCCCCAATTCATTTGATTTGTAGAATCTTTAGACTGTTTAAAGTAGGTTCTAAAGGCCCCATCTTTTTGGGCAAGCCTTTTATATACCTATTGTAGCTGGTTTTTAGCTTGGTCTGTTTCTTTCTATGTCATGTTTAATTTTCATTTTATTCAAATTAACTATTTATTCTTATTTCTCGTGATTGTATGCAAAGCACTTTGAAACTGTGTGTTTTTTAAAGCGCATGTAAATTAACTTTTATTTACTTACATTAAGTTTTTGATGTAGTTCTCGAATATGATTAATGAATTGACATTGCTTTTCAGCATCAATCAACTAGATAGCAACCACTCAAGATGGCTCAACTGTCATTTAGGTCACTGCCCTTTTTTGTGAACGACTCGATGAAAATGAGTGCAACAAGAGCATGCATGTGGCCTAATCAGGCTGCCAGTTCCTATTCGCACACACTTTGAACTGCATTTTACAGGTTAATTAGCTGCCAAATTGAATTGGGGCGGAATAGCTCAGTAGGTAGGATGGTCATCTAGACTGATGCTGATCCTTCAACATAATTCACGTTGAAGTGTCCTTGAGCGAGACTCAACCTCTAATTGCTTGGAAAAACAGATGAAAATTAGCCTTGTGGCTACATCTGTTGCATTAACATTCTAAATGTTAATTAATATGCACTGTGTCTATAAAGGAAATTATTATTATCAAGGAGGCAGACCATTAAATCAGCAAAATGAAAGGACGAAAACCAAATATTGTAGATCGTTATTCATCCAAATGCCTAAGCCTAGATATCACTTCTGCTTGTAATATTTACATCCTTCAGCATAAAAAGGAACTTGTGTGTTCCTATTTCACAAATGCTCTGAAAATCCCTTTTTGACACATTTATGGTCATTTAAGCTACTTGTCTGTTTGATTTGCGGAAATTCAAGGTTGTATTCACACAAGGGTCTACTTGATAATGTACTTGCTAGATGCGAGGCAGTGATTGCATATTGATTAATTAATAGATGAACAGAAGTAGCTAAATTACTTTACAACATCCTTTATCTATACTAACATACAAGTTTCTCAACAGCAATATCAGGACTAAATGAATAATTACTATTTAATGACAATAACTGATATTAAGCAGTATGGTTTATTAGCATCCTTTACTTTCACACTCCCTATGTATGTCTAAAGCCTTGCTGTATGCAGATGAGAAGCCCATTTTATGTTACAAGTAGTCCCCATGTTGTGGGGTGAACATGGACTTGGAGCTTTGGGGAATTAAGCCCAGATGCACTTCCAGACAGCCTGCGGTGGGTTCTAACTTGCTGTCTCTGGCTCGTCAGTTCCTGAAGTGAGCACTCTAACCTGAGAGCTACAGTGATTCTCATTGCTGTATGCAGATAAACTTGTTTGTTAGGCAAAATGAAAAAAAAGACTGGCCTCTTTAAGATGTAGTTTATGAGATGGCCTTTTGAATACACTCACAGCATTTATATTGACATTCACTCTGATCCTTCAAGACTGCGTGTTGATGCCAAGTGAACACAGGCGGTTGCAGTCAAACTTAGCTGTTATTACTTACTGATCCTGAAGTGTACTACACTTTATCAAGGGAAGGGAATGAGAGCTACGTACGTTCTCTAGACAAGTGCTGTCTTTGTCCTTGTTGAGGTAGTGGCGCTGCCAGAAGCGCAGTAAGTTGTGGAAATTGTTAAGCAGGCAGCCAGGGTACTTCTCAGCATACTCTTTCTCTCGAAGGGCACTCAGGTAGAAGGGCAGCTTGGCCCTCCTTCTGGCTAGCATCAGGATTACCAGGCTTGTGTTGAGACAGCTCACATTCTCCTAAGGGGTGCATAGGAAAGCAAAGTGAGAATAGAAACTGACAGTATGGAGAAGTGATTGGTTAAGTGCTTAATATAACGACATACAATTAAATGCACCAAGTCCTTGACAGAATCCTTGTCTGGGTTCTGTCAAGCTTTCTCATTCTAATTTCTCCAAGACCTATGTGAGTTGCAATAAGTGTGGAAGAGAATAGAAAGTAAAACAAGACCTGTGTGAGTGTCTGTACATTGATGATGTTGACAAGTCTAAAAAGAAAGGATAGCCTGTTTTCCACTCTGGCCATATAGGACAGCAGGCAGCACTCGGACAGCACCTCCATAACTAGAACAAACACAAGCACACATGAAGCCATGATTAATTATAAGTTCTACAAAGAGCAAAAGTTTTCACTTATCTTACTTTTGGCCTAAATAAAATATGAAACATTACTACATACATCGTTCAAAAACCCAGATAAAATATGCCTTTCATAAGTCATCATTCCATTATATATTTATTATATCTTCGACCCTACAACAGCACTTGCTCATAAAAGACAAGTTGCACAAAAGAAAAATATTCATAAACTAATTTCCGATAAAGTTTTTCAAACAACCTTACTGGTGCTGGTTGTTTAAACCTGTAATCGTTCTTCTTCCTGACATTAATTTTCTAAAGGAAAAATGAACTTTAAAATCCCTACATGGTAGCTAAGAAACAGGCACAGGTACCACTATTAATTGCCATCAACCATGAAGAGGCAATGACTGTTATTAACCTTTGACATCTTCAGTCTGATTCTCAAAGCGGTCAAGTGAAAGGACGATACAGCGAACCAACATATTGGAATCCACCAGAGAACTGTTGATCTGTGTCATGAAGGTCTGAAACTGAAGACAAGAGGCAAAAAACATACAATTGTTATGGATGTAATATGTTCAAGGATGTCACCATATGAATTCTTTTTGGGGTGAAACAGATTGTGTTAAAGGTTCTATGATATCGAAACGAGTCATACCTTCTCCTCAGTGTTGACATATTTGTTAAATCTCTTGAAGGCATCTATGTTAAACTTCATGAGCTCTCCAAGCAGGTCAAAGTAGCTCTGTAGAACATCTCGTGATGTACAACCACTGTCTATAATACAGAACAAGATGTGCTGTAGGGAGACAGAGGAAGAACATGAGGAACCGTGCTGGCAGAAATTGATCCAAGTTAGAGACAAGCAAGAAGTTGAGGACCATTTATGACAGTGTGCATGTTAAAAGGATTTCCGCAATGTAAAATTTTACAGTAGTTAATTTTATACCTCTAGTAGTCCTCTCTTGAGGAGGAACATTTGGTCTGCATAGGAGGTGGCGCCTCTAAGGAAACTCTCTACAGCCCTTGCCTGCCAGAATCTATAGGGAAGAACAAACAAGTAGGGGATAAAAGCTACACATAAGTAAATTTATAGAGATAAGGACTGTAACGAATCCCAACTAATTGAAGAAAAATCAAGTATATTCCTTAGCTATAACACCGACCTAAATGAAGAATCTGGAGGTTCCCTCTTCATGACAGTGAGGAGGCGTGTGAGGAGGCCTTTTTTGCCATCGCACACCAGGCTCCTGTCAGTGTTGACCAGGGCATCCACTTCAGGAATGTTGGCCTTCATAGATATGGCACTCAATTCATTCAACTCCTGGCAATTCAACAGCAAGTACTTGTTTCTGAAAAAGAGTGAATGCGTTTTGAAAAAACAAAATAAAAAAAAAATGTAGCTAGGTGTAAAGCTGCAAGATAGTAGTTTAAGGTCTGCTTACTCATGGTGGTCACTGAAACTCTGGAGTAATCGCAGAAACTGGATTTTGAAAGAGATTTCCTGTGGAGATTAAAGTGTTTGAGTGAAAAGGCATTAATAATCCTTATATTCAGACCTGTATCTTTGAGACAAGCCTGATCCAAAAGAATCATGCATGCAAGAAGTTCATACTGGACTGCAGTCGCAGTTCTCATTCTGGCCATGCCCCACATGATTGGAAGCCGTGTATTTCCTCCAAATCAGTTTATCAAACAGGTTATTTAGCCCAGGGATAAGACGGAATTCAGCCAACATCTTATGGACCTGTGAAGAGAAAAACAGAAAAACAAACGTGAAGTCAAAATTAGAGGAATATGCTCAGTAGAAGGCAGATCACCACCAGGAGTATGTATTTTCCTTTCTCCAGTGTTCCAACTTGGTAAACCATCTCTTTTTTCGTCTTCCAGGATAAGGGAAATGCACGTACACACAGAAAAGGCCAGTGTTTTTCCAGCCATTTTAAGAATTTTGTGCGTTGCCAAAATCAGTTGAATGGAAAATATGGGGAATAAAAGGTTTTTAATACGCCTTCAAGCAAAAAATAAATAAATCTACCTTGTAAAAACATTTTTCCTGTCAATGTGTGGCTATGCAGCCTCCTAGGCAGACACTCGGATAATTAGACCGATTTCTAAGCCCTTATTAAAAGACTTAAAACGTGTTAGCCATCATAGTTTTCATGATATAAAATGAAGGCAAATAGCTGCTCTGCTGAAGACTTAAAATGTGTGACTGTTGAGGTTTTCATGGTATGAAATAAATCAAAGAGAAGGCCACTCCACTGATTTGACTTTCATTCATAAAACTGTAAGAAAAAAAGTGAACACAAGCGAAAGGTTTTATTGTAGCTACTGAAATGATCTCCAGCTGTGAATATAACTACTACTCTTGAAATTATATTTATATTGGAGACTATGGCACCTACACGTGGCCTTAAAGTGAATAAGATTGATTATTTTTGATTCATCCAGCATTCCTCCAGTTTCCTGTGCTGAGATCAGCAGCATAAGATCTGCTAGCATCTGAAATATGATCGACTTCTCATTTATCTTCAAGACTCAAACCCAAATAAATGTTTTGGGTTCAACACTGTCGCTAACCAAGCCAACTAAACCATAGCTGTGATTTGTGTATGGACCCTGTTGACTTTGATCAGGTAGCAATGTGGAGCAACGTTGCTCAAATAGGCTAGAGAATGAGTGGACAGAGGGAGTGGCAATAGTGAGATCAATCGTTTTGCAAAGGTTTGGTATCCCTGAAACCATGAGAGGTTCTTCATCATACAGACATAACTGTACAAAAAAGATTTTAGGTTGACAGGTCTCATAAGATTGCAAGACTAGCCACAGACACACATACCCCAACACATATACACGCAACCAAATCACAATCCCTTCCAGGCTATAGCCTAGCAGAGATGAGGACTCCACTCTATTTACATGCCATATCTGAGCATAAAACACGGTCAAGGAAGATAACCTTGCCTACAATTGCAACAAATTTACCTGATTCCTCTGTCGACCCATGAGAAGTACACAAAGCACATAGAGCACCTCTACTTTGTACATGATCTCATGGACAATTTTCATGGACTGGGGCAAGCGATGTCTGAGAGGACTGGTGGCTAGGGAACTCTCATCTGATGACTCTAGAAAAAAAAGTATGAGTCCCAATCAACCAAAATTGATTCAGTTAAGAAGAGTCGGAGTGTATTTATTTTTCGCCTGAGACCCCCCATCTCACCTGTGCTGCTTTGTTCAGCCTCTTCAGTAGCCATCTGCATAAGGGCATCTAGCACCAGAGCACTGTCCAACCATGTGTACCAGTCCTCCAGCTCTTGCAGAAAGTTAGATGCCCCTGTAGCCTCAGACACTTTTCTAGTAGCCAGTTTGCATAGGCGCTCGATGAAGCCTGGGATGTTCAATAGGGTTACTAGTGGAAAAAGAAAAGATTTCATGTCATCTCAACATCCACTCTATGCCAAGGACTCAATACATACATACCTTTTGACTACCATTGTGTGAATAAAACATACCCTGGTTCACCTCTGCCCTTGACGGACTGGCATTGCGTTTCTGTTGGGCATTTTTGGCCAGGAGGGTATGCTTGTCATCATTTCCAACATCAGGCTCTGAGATAGTGACCGACAGGATGCGACAGAAATTGGCCAGCTGCTGCTGGTCAAAGCTCTGGACCAGGCCTGACAGGTTTGGGATGCCCTCTAGTTGAATCATCTCCTGAAAGAGATCAACACATGGCTCATTACCAAAGCAACAAAGGGAGATAGCCATGTTTGGGCATTTATCAAGTCTAGGGATTGGTGTCAATGAACTTTGTCAACTACTAAAACTGGGAGGTTGTTTATTTATTTGAAGGAGTTGATTTTTTCTTAATTGAAAACTTACTTTCTCATCAATAAAATGACCAATAAACAGCCAGCACAAAAAGCAGGCCTGATCAATGCACTTGATGAATAACCTTTACCAACAGTTTCCTAATTTCCCCCACCAAGATCGTCATTTTGACTTGCCTTACACACTACTTCCACGTGCTATGAGGCAACAGCTCCTAAAGGTATTTACTGATCATAATGAGATCTTATCTTCAAATGATATTACTAATCAACTTAACAGTGTATTACAAACAATGGATTGAGTTGTTATGAAAGGGGACTTTACTATGCAAATGTCAGTGAAAGTCTTCAACAGCCTCAAAATGGTGAATTAGTTGGTTTGGTGGTTTGTTAGTCAGAGAAACATTTCATCACTCATCGAATTGACTTTTTCCATCTCAGCTGACTGCAGGTAACCCAGCCCTTATGAACAGCAGTTTCAAAATGACTGAAACTGGCACAGTTGTCACAACCGGAACCAATGATTTGTTTCAGATGCAAGTTGCCATGACCATTAATTAGTTAGAATTGCCACATGTATTATTTCTCAGAGGACAGGGGAATAGTTGCAATTACAGCATTGATAATGAGCAGAGGATGATGATGTGCACATCCTTGATGGGGGGAATGAGTCAAAGAGCCCATCTTTGTGACAAGGGAACAACCATAGCGAAACTGAGGGGAGTGCCAAGAATCCACCTGTCACCATCTTACAATTCTGTGATTGTAAGTATTCCCTAGCACTTTGTGAATACTATTGACTGCCGATATAACTTTAGTTAAAATTCATATCAATTTGTATATGGAATTGGTAATCTTCCATTAATTATTATGCCACTATAATGTTTGAAAAGGCGGGGATACCTTCAGTCAGTCGGGACTGAGGAGGTAACTTAGATGAGTGATGAAACACTTCTCTTAATGTGTTCTGATAATTTGATTGAACGTTCTGTGATCGTACTAGATATGCACCATGCCACAGTCCAACTGAACAGTGCCTGAGCATGTATTTAACGATCATACTAGTCAAACAAACTGGACTTTGTGGTCAAAAATGCTAAGGTACGGTACAGGTCGGCTAGTGTGAGGACACCCTTAAAGTCTCATTCTAGGTTTAGTTATACTCAAAGCATTATCCTGCATATCTGAAGGGAAACTGGAGCAATGGTGATGCCTAGTTTATATGATGGACAAGATTTACAATGGAGCAATTTTATTCTCTCTTACTTCATAATCAATGTATCGCCATTGACTAGTTTCTGCCGAGTAGTTATCAAAGTACTGTTCTGACCTTTTTGACTCCCAAGATATCTTCAATAAGGGTTGCTGTCTGTAGGAAGGTCTTCTTGTTCGTCATCAGGGTAAAGAGAAAAAGAACAAAGTCCTCCCTTGCTGCCAGGCTCTTTGTGACGCCTTCCGTCTGAGAATAGACAGGAGTTGTATATTAATTCAGCTGTTCCAAGTGAAAATGTTGCCTCTGTGTGAGAAATCAACATAGCGGCTGAGCTCAGTGGGTAGAGTGGTCATCTGGTGATTGGAAGATTGCAGGGTCAATCCCCGGTCCTGCAGAAAGCATGCTAAGGTGCCCTTGACCAAGACACTGAACCCAATTACTCCCCTGGCATCAAATGGTGGCTGTTCACTGCTTCTATACAGTAGAATGGGCTAAATGCAGAGAACAAATTCCACCTGCTTGTGCCGTGTAGCAATTAACCAGAAAATAAATAAAACACAATATTACACAATCCATCCATCCATTGTCAACTGCTTATCAGGGGTTGGGTCACAGGGGAACTGGAGCCTATCTCAGTTCTCATTGGGCAAGAGGCAAGGATACACCCTTGAAGGGTCACCAGTCCATCACATGGCAGAGCAATTAGGGGAACAGTGTCTTGCTCAAGGACACTTCGACATGCTTCTCTGCAGGTGCGGGGCTCAAACCTGCAATCATCTGATTGCCAGATGACCGCGCCACCTACTGAGCCATGCTGCTCCCAATATTACACAATAATTAGGAAAATGTCATGGTTTATTCAAACGGTACGATTAGATACTTACACAGATACAGCAGTTGTAGAGAATGCTAAGGCAGTCCTTGACCAAGTCATCATTCACTGTGGGAGCAAAAGCACAAAACAATTTTTCAAATGTCATACATCATGAAAAAAGTATAAAATATTCAATATTTCACATAAGAATATATTGAAAATTCAAACATTACAACCTTCTCTTGACACAAGACACAACAGATTATATTCAATCACGAATGTGTATGTAGGCTTTACTTCAAGGCCCAAAGCTACGCCAGCTGATTTAATTGAGAGATCCTCTTGTCTGGTTGAAGGTGTGTTAGTGGTGTGGGGAAAAGAAAGTGACTTCATTTGGGCATTGTAATATTATAATGAAATTTGTGCACATGGCTCTCTATTGTAAATGAGCATCCATGATTTAGGGCTATGTGACATTGAAAATACTCACTTTTGGGTTTTTTCTTCTGCATAGTGAGAGTGGGTCTCATCAAGATCTCGACAAGCAGCTTCAAGAAAATAAAATACAATAAACTTAATTAATGCTTTTATATGTTAGTATGAATTCCACTAGCAATTGTTTCACTCAGCCAACTAACAACGCAAAATTATGCACATAATATATTGAACTTACATCTACTCCACCAAAGAGATCGAAGGTGTATGTGTTGGGGAAAGTAGATTCCTGAGCTGTCTTCCTATCCTCTGTGACAAAAGACATGGCCTCCATGGAGAGTTGGGATGACAATACCTGATAACCACAACAATGTACTTGTGGGTAATTTAGTATCACTCAAGCTTCTTCATTGACCACCACAGTAAATCATTACATGCCAAGTGGGCCAAAACAAATACTAGCAGGGCCAAATTGCTGACTACGGTAGTCTGAGTATTGTAGCGGTTACCTTCAGTAAACTGTGAGTATTTGCAAGGTCACTATTGGGATGGCTGCTTTCATAGAGCTTCTGCAGCTGAATAGGGATGCCATGCCACTTAGCCCTTTTGTCCCTCTCTTGGAGCAGACTCCCTGGGAGCTATAACACACAAACACAGGCAAAATGGAAAGTTAAATTAAAATGGTTTCTAGCTGACTTGCATTTCTTTTCCTTCCTAAGAAGATTTAATGGGCCTTATTTTCACCCATGTAGGTTGTTTTGAGCTTTGTCTCGTTCCTACTGTTTTACAGACCAACACAACAATAAAACTCTAACTACCAGCAGGGAAAATGACACGATATCCCGGTCTACACATCATGTGAATTTTGGTTTGCTTGAAAGCAATTTATCCTCCATGTAAGAGAACCCAGTTGCTACAAATTCTGCAATAGCTGATTGTTCAAACCCCTAATTTTCTGTTTAAGATCAAGATGTTTTAAAATGTTATCCTAATTCTAAGAAATCACCAGAGAGGTTTGAAAGCAGTTGCTTTCAAACCCCTGAACACACTGCGGCAAAAGTTGGTCCACCCCAAGGATCCGGTCCCCCGGCCTCTAACAGAGTAACGTAGTGTACGCTGTTAAATGCCAGGAGGACTGCAGTGACTTGTACATCGGGGAGACCAAACAGACACTGGCTAAGAGGATGGCGCAGCATAGGAGAGCCAACACGTCGGGTCAGGACTCTGCGGTCTACACCCACCTACAGGCGAGTGGCCACTCATTCAAGGATGATGATGTTCACATCCTTGATAGGGAGGAACGCTGGTTTGAGAGGGGGGTGAAGGAGGCCATTTACGTGAAGAGGGAACGACCGTCTTTGAATAGGGGAGGTGGCCTGAGAGTACACCTATCAGCGTCTTACAATACCGTGATTGTAAATATTCCCCAATCCTTTACGAATGGTGCTCATTGTCACTGAATGTGCAGTTGATGACCCAACTCTCATTTGAACCCAGCCTATTGTTGTGTGGTATCGATTTACTGTTTACAAGAGGGGGATGGTGCAGTCAGCTCAGACTGAAGATGTCCCCTGTTTGAGCGATGACACGTTTCTGAATAAACTCTGATCCAGCTGAACCAATTCACCTCTTTTTGTGATTCCCATACCTGTATTATTGAGCATGCGTCAAGAAATGCAGAAAACACATAGTAATTAACACAGAGATTCTGTAGCTGATATGCTTTAGATGTACTGCCATTATTTGGTCAAAGCCACATTCTTTGATCACTGACATATTCTCAATGGCAAAGCACATCTCATCAGATCTAATAACCACACCATCATTATTAGAGACATCACCGACATTAAATCCATCACTCTTTATTCAAAATATCGATATAGAGTTTTCTCCACAATTTTTGCAATATTTTCAGTCTTATTAATCCCATCAATTCTGGATGGTAAGGACATTTTACCATTCTTAATATCCTTAACGTCTACCCTGAGGTTTTAAATATTATTCTGCTGAAGCTTTTTGGCCATGGAGTTTGTCCTCATGGTCGGCTTGTTTCTTTAGATTAAAATACCCCCAAAACATTTTAGTGTACAATATAGCCTACAGGTGAACTAAGTGAACAATTCAATGAACAATTTCAACTGAAATAGTTATGTCATCTCAAAACCACCATCTTTTGCTAGCAAGAGAGCACACACAATTGAAATAGACATGGTGTATCATAACTGATTTGTTGAGTGCAGCATTACAGCAGTAGTGAAAACGTTGGCTTACAATCCGTCCTTCTTTTTTGCTTTATGTTAACAACTGACAATGGCAAAAGCGAAAAAATAAAGTACATAGAATAGATTGTAAATGGAGATGGCAAAAGACTCTTTAAAGCAGAGCTGTAGTGAGTGGACAAAGCTCCTACCTGTGATGGATTTGATTGTTTCACTGGAGACCGTCTGGCCAATGAGATCATACTGAACCAGACTGGAAGATTCTGATGGCACTTCCACTGAGTGCTGTGGTCCTTTGGTCCAGGTGTAGATCATCTCTGTTTTAGGATAGGCATCTGCAGGCAGATATACAGATGTCAGGGGGCTGAGCCACACAATACATGTTATACACATCAACTATAAAATGTTTTTTACAATATCTCTCTCTCTCTCTCTCATACACACACACACACACACACACACGCCCGCACGCGCATGCATGTGCACTCTTTAAATATCTAATTGTTTAAAAGAATAGAGATTCATATAGAAGATGTTTTAAAGTCTACATGGGGTAAAAGCATTTGGTGAAAGTCGGGTCATGATATAATATTCTAAATTTGTATGCCCTCCTGTTTGCCTCTGTGTTCACTTTTCAACCACAGGAGCCAATGTATTTGTGCTGTATAGATAGAATGTAAACTTTCCATATACTTTGCATCTGAGATATTTCACTTCAGTAGTTTTTTGTTAACATCTCAAGCATTGTTACAAGAACAACAAAAAACATTAGATAAACTCACAGTAGTGATAGAACATAGGAGTAATGATAAATAAATACATTTATTATCAAGTCTACTGCTACTTCTTTTGACTGCTCCTAGTAGGTTTTAACACACCATCTCATCAATCTCCATCTATTCCTGTCCTCTGCTTCTTCCTCTGTCACACAAGCCTTTTGCATGTCCTCCCTCACCACATTATAACCCTTCTTGTTGGTTGTCCCCTTTTCCTCTTATCTGGCACCTATGTTTTCAGCATCCTTCTCCCAGTATACCCAGCATCTCTCCTCCACACATGTCCAAACCATCTCCATCTTACCTCTCTTGCTTTCTTTCCAAATTGTCAAACCCGAGCAGTCCCGCTAATATATCCGTTCCTAATCTTGTCCTTCTTCATCACCACCAATATGAATCTTAGCTTCTTGAACTCTGCCACCTCAAGTTCTGCCTCCTGTCTTTTTATCAGTGCTATTGTCTCCAAATCATAAACCATAGCTGGTCTTGCTACCATCTTGTAAACATTATCTTTCACTGTCTTGAGTCATACTCAATACTCCAGGTAAGGGAAAAACAAAAACAATGAATCAGTTCAACTGGATCAGAGGTTTATTCAAAAACGTTTCGTCACTCAAACAGGTGACATCTTCAGTCTGAGCTGACTGCAGTATTCCCACCCTCATAAACAATACAGCGATACCATAGAACAAAAGCCGGGGTTCATATGCAAGTTGGTCATTGACTGCACATTCAGTGGTAATAGGTACTATTCATAGAGGTTTGGGGAATATTTGCAGTCACGGCATTGTTAGAGGACTTCGGATGTATTATCTCTTCCAAGCAGCATTTGCTAGTTCCAACCCTTAGGATGAGAATATATAGAGATCCGCTGACAAGATTAAGGTCTAAAGGGCAGGCTTACTTTCTTCTTTCCTTCCAGCAGCAAATTTTTTGTACGTCGCTTTGGATAAAAGCGTCTGCTAAATGACTGTATTGTATTGTATTGTATGTACTCTCAGGCCTGTTAGATGAACGAAACATATCTGAGTAAATTTCCGATCCAGTTGGACCAATTCACCATATTTGTGCTCTCCTTTCACTTTTTCTGGTATTCTTTTGTCATAAAATCACCACTAACACTGTTCTCCACCCATTCCACCCATACCTGCTCTCTCATCTTCACCTCTATTCCGTACTTCTCATTACTTTGGACAGTTTGACCCCAAGTGTTTGAACTCATCTACCTTCCTTCATTCTACTCATTGCATCCTCACAATTCGACTGTCTCCCCTCTCATTCATGCATATATATTGCATCTTGCTCCCACTGACTTTCATTTCTCTTCTCTCCGATGCATATATCCACCTCTCCAGAATCAACTCAACATGCTGCCTACTTACACTACAGATCACAATGTTATCTGCAAACATTATAGTCCATGGACACTCCTGCTTAATCTCATCTGTCAACCTGTCCATCACCATTGCACACAAGAAAGGGCTCAGAGCTGATCCTTGCTGTAATCCCACCTCATCCTTGAACTATCCATCATTCCTACCGTATACCTCACCACTGTCACACTGCCCTCATACACATCCTGCACCACTCTGACACACTTCTCTGCCACTCCTGACTTCCTCATACAGCACCACACCTCCTCTCTTACCACCTGTCATATGCTTTCTCTACATCCACATAGACACAATGTAAATGCTTCTGGCCTTCTCTATATTTCTCAGTCAATTTTCTCAAAACAAACATTGCATCTGTGGTGCTCTTTGGTGGTATGAAACCATACTGCTGCTCACTAATCGTCACCTGTCCTCATAGCCTACCTTCCACTCCCCTCTCCCATAATTTAATGATATGGCTGATCAACTTCATACCTCTGTAGTTGCTAAACCCAAGCACATCTCCCTTAATTATTGAGAATTGGTACCAGTATGCTTCTTCTCCACTCCTTGGGTATTCTCTCACTTTATAAGATTTTACTGAACAGTCTAGTTAAAAACTCCACCACCATCATCTGGGCCAACTACCTTTCCATTCTTCGTCCTGTTCATAGCTGCCCTCATTCCTCCTTACTAATCCACTGCACATTTGGATGTATTGTCTCCACACCATCCAAGCTTCTCTCTCTCTCTCATTTTCTTCAATCATCAGCCCCTCATAGTACTCATTCTGCCTTTTCAAAACACTCCCTTCATTTGTCAGCACATTTACACCTCAATCCTTTATTGCCCTAACCTGTTACAGAGCCCTCCCAACCTATCTTAACTCCTCCCTAAACTCCACACAATAGTCTATCTTCCACCATTTAATCCTTGCTTCTACTTTCTCTTACTTCTCTCTGCATCTCTTCCTCTTGTTCCTCTTGTTCCTCTTCCCAACTCATCCTACAAACCACCATCCAAAGCAGCTATGTACTTCCTTGTCACAACCTTGCAGTCTCCAATCCATTTCAAATCACACCTTCTACATAAGCTATAGTCCACCTGTGTGCATTTTCCTCCACTCTTATACATCGCCCTGTGTGCCTCCCTTTTCTTGAAATGTATTCACCACAGCAATTTGTGGGATTTTTGCTAAATCCACCACCATCTGTCCCTCCATATTCCTCTTTTTGACACCATACCTACCCATCACCTCCTCATCACCTCCGTTACCTTCCCCGACATGTCTGTTGAAGTCTGGTCTAATCACCTCTCTCTCCTGTTTGGGTACACTCTCCATCACTTCATCCAGCTCATTCTAGAAATATTCTTTTTCTTCCATCTTGCATCCACCTTGTGGGGTATATATGCTGATAATATTCATCATTACACCTTCAGTCTCCAGCTTCATTGTCATCACTCTGTCTGACACTCTGATCACTTTCAAACCAACCTTGACATACTCTCCCTTCAGGGTCACCCACCCTTACCCGATTTGTCCTCTTATCTGGACCATGATGAAGGAGTTTGAACCCAGCTCCAATATTCCGGGTCTAACTCCCTTTCCACCTGGTATCTTGTGCACCCAGTATATCTACCTTCTTTGTCTCTATCATATCAGCAGCACTCTCCCTTTACCAGTCATAGTATCCACATTCAGAGTTCCGACCAGTGGGGGTTGTTGATAACTTGGGCCCCAACTAATCCAGTATGGAAATCTTATTTGTGATCCACATATTTGACTTGGCAAAGGTTTTACATTGGAGGCCCATTCTGACTCAGCTCTCCCCATTTATATGGGCTTGGGATTGGGACTAAGAGTGGGTGGGTTTCATTTATTCATTTATTGTCAAGTAATGGAGCCTAAAAGGAATTCGCTTTATACTGGAGAATGCGTCCTGTCTGTAAAAGAACAAAATTGTGGGATATTCCTCTTTGCCACCCCCAACTAGACTTCTCATTAGCAGGTCACTTACTTCACTGGGAAAAGGAAATTGTTATGGTGCACTATGGAGTGGAACACAATGCCTGCACATACTTGCCCAGATGGAGAAACAGAGAGAGAGCATTAAGGATGAAACGAACAGCCAAGAAAAGAAGAACACACACACACACACACACACCAACAGCAGCAGCAGCATCCATGGAAAATAACAGCATAGGTCTGAGCTGACCCAAGGCGTCAGGAGGGATTCTGACCTTTCTTTTGCTCAGGGCCACATCAGAGGCACGGCTGCTTCCTTTGACCGAAGGCAAGGATAGGAGGAAGTAGGAGGATTGGGGGTGAGCCCTCTACACCATTAGAGAATGATGCCAACGAAAAAATGGGATTTTGTCCTCTGCATTATCACAAAGAGGGATAATTGATGTGAAATTGACAAACATGAGATGAGCCCTTTTTCTTTCGTTACATTCCCTTTCCTTTTGCTGATGCTATCTTTAAAATGCCTATAATCCTATCACAGATTAGGCTGAGCAACCTCATTTGAGAAGCTCCTTTTAGGTTTCAGATGAGTGTTTTTTGCTGTCAGTTCAACAGTGATGCTGAGTTGGGGCTAAATTGTTTGGTCTTTGAGGCAAAATGAAGCATTTCCATGTTAGTATGAACACAGGATCAGTGTCCGTTTCACAAAGCCATTAACTGTTAAGACCAAACAACATATATAATTTTGATGTTTTACGTATTATGATAAGTTCCCACGTTGTGGAGGTGAACACAGGCTTGGAGCTTGAGGGGATTAAGGCTGGATGCCCTTCCTGACGTTCCATGGTGGGTTGAAACCCACTGCCTCTGGCTTGTCAGCTTCCAAAGTGAGTGCTTTAACCATATACCTACTGTGGAGGACATCCTTTTTGACACATTACACAATGACCTCTGATAGGCTGCTTTGATTTGAATACATACAGTTTCCACGTTGAAAAGTTCATGATTTTGCTTGCAAATACCCTTTAGTCTCTCTCTCTCTCTCTCTCTCTCTCTCTCTCTCTCTCTCTCTCTCTCTCTCTCTCTCTCTCTCTCTCTCTCTCTCTCTCTCTCTCTTTCTCTCTCTCTCTCTATCTCTCTCTCTCTCTCTCTCTCTCTCTCTCTCTCTCTCTCTCTCTCTCTCTCTCTCTCTCTCTCTCTCTCTCTCTCTCTCTCTCTCTCTCTCTCTCTCTTTCTCTCTCTCTCTCTATCTCTCTCTCTCTCTCTCTCTCTCTCTCTCTCTCTCTCTCTCTCTCTCTCTCTCTCTCTCTCTCTCTCTCTCTCTCTCTCTCTGTCTCTCTCTCTCTGTCTCTCTCTGTCTCTTTTTCTGTCAATTAGTGTGTCAATTTATA
>OMLC01104498.1:0-17233 GCA_900302585.1 Regalecus glesne
AACACGCTAAGACGATGTATTTACTGGCAAAAAATGCACTTAATAAAAAGTCAAGCAGAGCAGCTTATTTACAGACAGAATCCCACAGGCATGGACAGTGTGTGAAACAGTTTATTTTTCAAAGTTACAGCTGGCACTATTGGGCTTTTAAACTTTCGAAAGATGTTGTGTTGCTGCCAAGACGCCACACAATTTCAAAACAGAAAGTGGGTGGGTGGGTAGACAGACAGACAGACAGACAGACAGACAGACAGACAGACAGACAGACAGACAGACAGACAGACAGACAGACAGACAGACAGACAGACAGACAGACAGACAGACAGACAGACAGACAGATAGATAGATAGATAGATAGATAGATAACAATCTTTCTACTATTCTTTCACCATTAGAATATTGTATCTATTCTGAAAAAAAGCACAAGATGAAAACATTGGCTGGCAACATGTAGGGTCATTTTCCAGCTGCTTGACCAGTTTAGGCCAGAGGACAGAATATGATAGGAGAAACGGGGGCATTTATTTGAAGCAGGAATAATGGGTCATACTTTCAAAGCCCTCTTCATCAGTTACCTGTACATTGGAACATCTACCGTCTGCTCATAGAACTCCCAAGTGTATAATAGATCTGTACGTGAAAGGTTGGTTGCATAAAACCTCCATGCAGCCTGTTGGACGAAAAAAGAAAAAAAGGAATAGAATTAAGCTTTTTATCTGGCAGGAGAATGAAGAGATCATATGAAATTAACTATGAACATTGCAGTAATACATCTCCTAGACAGATGGATTATAGATCTACCTGGATGAGGCTTGCTGCAGGGTTGCGTCTCTTCTCAAAATGTTTCTGCCTGTGTTGCTCCTGAACCTTCAGGGCAAAGCCAGAACCCAGGATGCCCTGTGTGAAAGTAAAGGTAAAACAAATACCCTATATAAACTGAATAGGATGACAGCAGCCTGAGGGGCAGGCACGTCCCCAGTTAGGAGATATCTTGACAGATTAAATAAATGGGCACCGTGATCTTCTTCCTAAACAACTATAGTCAATGCATCTTTGGACCAACTGGTTAACTTTGAATCGCTCTAGTAGAATTGTGCTGCTATATAAAATCAAGGGACCTTTATATAAGAACATATCCTCTGACCTTCTTCTCTTCATGCAGCCTGATAAAGTTAAGTAGACATATGATGAGGTGGGATTCAAGGAGCCAAGATTCAACACTAAATAGAAAATAGTGGCCAAGGCCTTTGCAGTAATTACACGGACCTGTGCCCTGAGGAGACTGTTTGCATAAGTAACAGATGGCATAGTTTGGACACTGTACAGTGCCCTCTCTGCATCAAAGCTCAAATCTAAAGCAGCCTACAGCTGACACCTTCTAACTCGGATGTGAAACCCTGAAGAGAAATTGACAAAAATTTCTGTGGGTACAATTTAACATTATTCCAAGATCATTGGGCCAGCAAACAAATACTACCATGGGGACTTTTGTACAAAAAGGAGTGGCTCCGTCTTCAGAGGACTCTTTCAGATTACAGCTATTTTGGCAGCACTGAGCAATACAACTGATATGGAGCTGAATGACTATCTTTGAGCACTGAGGATTCTGAGTCACGTTTATGATGCATTGCTGTGACTAAAGCTGCATGTTACTTGGCTGAAGGAATATCAAATGGCTGAGATGAACACATTTTATCCCCTCTTTTCTACTAAAATGGCGTCAAATGTGATACATTCCCACTTTGATATCGACTTGTTTTCTGTACATACACTGCAGCACTTCACCATCTGATGTGATCCCTCGAAGCATCTAAATACAGTCATTCCCTGTCCTTCTCCAGTACTGTGCCTTTGACTTTTAGCACTCTTTCCGTAGACACTGTTTCATGTATGATGATCATCAAGGAAATTAAGCTTATTTTGCCATGCAACGTGAATCACCTAAGATAGCAAAATAAGCAAAAAAGATAAATGTATGTCTGGAACCCTCTAAAGTTCCATTTTTTTACATGTCGCGATTAGTCCCCACCTTGTGGGGACAGACACAGTCCTAGATGGACCATGGGGCATTAAGGCTGGATGGCCCTCCTGATGTCCTGGGGTGGGATCAAACCCACAACGCCTGGCTTGTCATATCTATACACTATATGGGAAACATAGCTCGGGAGGTAGGACGATTGTCTAATAGTTGGAAGCCTGGTGGTTCCATTCCTGGTTCCTCCAGAAAGCATGTCGAAGTGTACTTGCGAAAGACACTGAACCTCTAATTGCTTCAGACAAAAGAGGAAAATTAGCCTGGTGGCTAAGTCTGTTGTATTTGCATTCTAAATGTTCATCAATATACACTGTCCTTATAAAAATGGTTATTACTAAAATTGAATTTGATCCAAAGTCTATGTACCAACTTGTGATTTCAATACAGGAAGAGCTGCTGGTTTTAAAGGACTTCTGAAAATCCCCTAAACTTACAGCAGGTAGTGCAAAGAAGGCCACTCCAATCATGCTGAAGGTCGCAGCCAATAGCCGTCCATTCCAGGTCTTTGGAACCTTGTCACCATAGCCAATGGTGGTTAGAGTGACCTAAAAAAATAGATTGATGTAATATGGATTGTGAAGGAGGAAATCTGATTCATCTTTATTATAGACACTTTGTAATGGAAGAATGGAAAATATAACAACATGACAAAGTATTTAATATATAAGAATGTTGTGGTTTTTCAGGAAGAAGAGAAATAAAATAAAATGTTGGCCATTTCAATTAAAACAGCCTGCCTCACCAGCCCCCACCAAAGGGCATCAGCGTAAGTGTCAAATTCATTATTTGAGTCCTTTTCTACAGAGTACACCAGGAATGAAGCCAGGATGAGGCACAGGAAGCCTATGTACCATGCAGTGATGAGCTCCTGCAGGGAGAGACAATGCAACAGGAGCAGCATATTTGCAACATAATCAAGTAAAATAACATTACGATTGATTACATTAGTTTATAATTGTTGATATTAGCTTCATTTTGTGAACCTCTCAAATATGACCCATGTTTCAAAACTATAAATGATGAGATACCCGATATAATTATGTGTGATACTGGTCCACTAGAACATGGCATGTAAGAGTACATATTAAATAGCAGTCTTTTTTTCAGTTGCCTCCTCTCTCTTATTATCTATCTATCAATCTATCACACACAAAGTTGTTCTTTTCACACAAAATTTTGCTCAATATTTCCATGTACAGACACCTGGCAAAGCACACCATGTGATAAAATTCCACCCCATTTATTTTGAAGTTCATCTAAAAAAAGCCATATCTATTATCTCACGCCAGGTACCTTGCTATGAGCGTAGACTACAGACCCCAGTAGTTTCCACGTGCCTCCACGGCGGTCCATACGCAACATGCGTAATATCTGCAGGAACCTCAGACTCCTGATGGCTGAGGTGGCAAAGACATTGCCCTGAGAACCGGCTGCCAGTACCGATACTGAAGCTATCAGCACCATGATGTCTGGTGAGGGAGAAAAAAAGAGGACAAAATATCACATGGAGTAGATGTCATAGGGGAAAGTAAAATGTCGAACCCCATTTTGTAACAAACGAGTATGCTTTTGACCACAGTTTGAAACATGTCGTATTTGTTTCATGGTTGCCATCAAGTTCAAATTAAAGTCAAATTAACTTTATTTATCAGTCAGAAGCCTCATTTGTAGATGGAGCATAGCTCATGAGGTAGAGTAACAGTCTAGTAATCAGCTGATTAGTGATTTAACTCCTGGCTCCTACAAAGAGCATGTCGAAGTGTCCTTTAGCAAGACACAGAGCCCCTAACTGTTTAAGCCCTGTCAAGGGTGTTTCCCTGCCTTTCACCCAATGGGATAGAATCCAGCACGACTCTGCAACAGATTTGAATAAGCGGTTGACGATGGATGGATCAATGGATGGATGATTAAATTAATTTTTATAAAACCATCAGTGCATAGACAACATACAGCTGGACAGATAACAGAGTAGACAATGTACAAGTGCAACTTAAAAACAATTTAGGATTTCATCTAATATGTCATATGGGATTAACAATGTCTGTAGATAAATAGTAATAAATGGAACAAAATAAATGAGGTCAAAATAAGAATAAATGGCGGACAAATCTTCAGTTGAACATCAAGTTGAAGTCATTTTTGTGTCTGTTGATCAGAGAAAAGCAAGATGATATACCAAAACCTGCACATGAATGAGATCGGGGTATAAGGGGTGTTCAGTGAGAGATCATGTCTTGAGTGATGAACTGCCAGATCCTTCCTGGACCGTTCAGCTTCATCACTCCAATCTTATTCACGTGCAGGATAAGATAAATAAAATTGAAATTAAACATAACACAGAAAGAAACAAACCAAGCTAAAAACCATCCACAAAAATCTATAAAAAGGCTGGCCTAAAAAGATGGGTATCTAGATCTGCTGAAAATAGATGTGTGAAATAGCGAGGGCTTGTCGTCACGTGATTTGGAAGACTCGCATGCTACGGCTTCCTCCTTCCTGTCGACACTCTAGCGGGGTATCAAAGAGACACATTCAACCATAGGCAACTCGGGGCTTTCAGGTGGGATATAAGGGGATAAAATCTAGAAGAAAAAAAGAGACTAGTACTCACTATTTAGCATTTGTGGAGTTATCAATTGTTTCCTCATATGTAGTAATCCTATTTGACAATCTCTGCCCATCCTGGCTTTATAAGTTTCTTCGCGTGGCAAAAATTCCTAACTCCTAATTTTCATTCTCATAGCAAATCCACTTTTGCCTTTTGTTTCATGAGGAATAAATGACTACTCTCCCTTTAAATGCCTTGGCCTTGGGAAAGCTCTCTTTTACACCCTAAAAGAGGGTCCTAGGGCCAAGATGTGCTTTAATGTCTCATCAGTGAAAAAAAAAGATCAAGTGCAAAAAAGTAAAGGCAGGTCAAAAGCCTATCAGGCGCTACAGCTACCTATTGCTCTTATACAAGCTGTGTTCCAAATTATCATTATAAAGTGAACTATTCCATGTAAACCATTTTGTATTGTGTTCTAAATTTCTTTTTTTTAAAATATCAGCATCCTTTATTGTCAACTGAAAATGACCTAGAATGCACTTCAAAAAGTAATTAATGAAAGATGGAGGAAATCTCCCATAATATAAGGCAGCAGTGGTTGACAGTTAAGATAGAAATAAAAATGGCTACAGAGAGAACAGTATTAAGCATGTCAGCAACCACAAAGATGTTATCCAAATGCAGGAACCTCCCTTTTTAAATGTCACACCTTCACTTGTTAATTTCATAATAATATTCAGTAGCACTGCACACAAAAAAATCATGCCGTCAAAACAATTAAATAATTTATATTTGTAGAGGAAATTAACACTATTAGTATAGCTGTTTCTGCCATCATTCACCACAATGTAATGAGTAGTGAATGAGTAATTGAGGGACAGTTTGGAACATGTGAGCAACTTTTTTCTTATCACCTGCAGCTGAGTGGACACACAGGATTGTGGGATTTACTTTGTTCTGATACATATGTTATCTTGCTGAAATTCCCCAAATAGTCAACTATATAGGTTGCTACATTGTAAATAGTAAACCAATGAACAAGTGAAAAGTTTGCACCACATGGTAGGAGACGATAAGAAGGATATCATAATTGAGATATCAGCCATAATTGTCAACAGGGGAAGGAAACCCACTTCACTTAAAGGACCTGATTGGTTATCTAACACTTTTCTCTAAGATATTTGGTTACTGCAGTTTCAGTCATGGTTAGTTATATCATAGTTTACACACATTCTGAAGATCATACTCACAAAGGAAATGTGTAATCAGATCATTCAGAAAAAGTAGAGTAAAATACATGATCAGGGGCAGCATGGCTCAATGGGTAGAGCAGTTGTCTGGCAATCGGAAGGTTGCAGGTTTGATCCCCGCACCTGCAGAGAAGTGTGTCGAAGTATCCTTGAGCAAGACACTGTTTCCCTAATTGCTCTGCCCTGTAATGGACTGGCAACCTTTCCTGGGTGTATCCCTGCCTTGAGATGATCCCCACAAGCATGGAAAAACAGTCAGACCAAAATGAATCATGCTTGGAAAAGAAATAATGAGCTATCCATCTATCAGTCAGGGAAGCATATGAGTGAGCATAGTAAAATAAGAGGCCCTAAGAATGCCCGGTGTTTGCTGGAAAAGTCGATTACAGTTCATTGGTTAAGTTTACAGAGTATCTATTCTAAAGATAAAAATTCTTTGAGAGGAAAAAAAATCCCCATCACAAGAATTAATGACTCAGATTAACACAAAAGAGGTGAGATTAACAAAACTTCACATTGTCTCCTGAGCTGTTGTACATTTTAAATTTAATATGTGGGCCAGAGTAACTCCTAAAAGGTTATGTAGGTATATGCAGACATAGATTAGACAGACCAAAGAGACGGCATGTCAAATTAAGAGTCATAGAAAACAAGAGGATCCCTTTTTCTCCAATTATCCATCTTGTTTCAGAGTTAAGGTCCTTCTATTTAACACAATGTGTGTGGGACCTACTCTTTGTATATATTTCAAATGTAATTTTCCTATGAAGTACCTTTGCCCACCTTTACTTCAGCATAGACAAAAGTTGAACCTTTTAAAAGGATCATGAGGTTTACATCCTGGTAGATATGCCCAAAGATTGATTACAGGTAGGGTCTTCAGATTGACAAAGATTTAAGGGCAATGGAAAAATGCATCACATGTAACACATTTAATAAACTCTAATTCTGATCATCTAATTGCTACACAGTCCTTGCTAGCTAAGTTTTCTATCACTATGTTTCTCGACTCATCCACTGATACTACTCGAGGGCCTACAGGACTTCTTGGTACACCTTTTAGCATCATCAAGTCTATGAATTTGCTCTGTAATCATAGAGAAACTGCTGTGTTAAGCTAAAATCGAAGCCTTTCCACCCTCGGTGCACCTACAGCATCATGTCTAACTGCTGACTAGGAGCTAATTTTCTCTGATTCATTTTACACCTTGCTGATACAGAGGGCCACATATTCCTCACTGTCAACAAGAGATCTAGACTTGCTAGTCTCTTTGCCTATTTGAACTTAACTGTAAGGACAGATAGAGGACAGATAGCATATTCACAGACAAAGCTTGGTTGCTTTAGACACATCATAACATTCAAGTCAGTGAAAGGGGTAATCACACTTACATTTTCATGTCTTAAAAAACCCTTTAAAATTGTATCATAACAGGATGCCCCAGCAGCTAACCTGGTAGAGTGGGTGCCACATAAAGTTGAGTCCTTACCATAGTGACCCAAATTCAACCCAGGCCACTTGGTGCATGTCATCCACTCTCTCTGCCCTGCCTTTATAGTCTCTCTCTCAACTATCCTATCAAATAAAGGTGGAAAATGTCTGAAAAATAATACAAGAATAAATTAATAAATAAATATTTCTAAATGATTCCATGAAACATTTGGCATAATTTTAGTTCTTTGCAAATGACTATAATCGAGATATTTATGGCTTTAATCATATTGTTGTTAAATGTCACAAGAATTGTGGGGAAACGGTCAGATCTTTATGAAAATTCATGAGCTGACCTTTGAATAACAATTACAAGCCAAGGCTGGCAAAAAGGTAGGGGTGGAGCTTCATATTTTCAAAATATTTGATCTAATTGGCTGTATGAGTGTATCTGATGATGTCATGGGTATTATAAAAAGATTGTGGTGGGGGAAGCAAACAGGGGAGCTCTTCTGAAAGGAGAACAACAGATAAAAATTGACTTTAAACTCAGTTTTTCTACCCATTTTGATTAAGTAGAAAGAGATGGTATAAATCAGATGACAAAGTGATGTTTGAAAAGATGAAAAATGTTATATCTGATTGAGCGTGCGGGGGAACGGCTCATTGGGTAGAGAGGTTGTATGGCGAGTGGAAGGTTGCAGGTTCACTCCCCACACCTGCAGAGAAGCTTATAAAGTGTCCTTGACCAAGACACTGTTCCCCTCATTGCTCTGCCCTGTGATGGACTGGCGACCCTTCAAGGGTGTATCCCCACCTTTCGCCCAATGAGAAATGAGATAGGCTCCAGATCTCCTGCGAAGTGATCTCGGAAAAGTGGTTGACAATGGATGGATGGATATCTGGCTGAGTTTAAATATTTCTAAATATATGAGGTGACCAGCCTCACTGCTGTCTCTGTATTTTAAGTAGCTATCTCATATACTGTCATTTGCCACATTAGCTTAAAGAACATTTCTTTTAAAAAAAGAAGATTTTTTAGATTCCCTTATCAGCCCCACAGCCTAAAAGCCTTCTAATCAGCTATAAAATCTACATCAGCAATTCTGTGATACAGGATATGCTGAAAAACATATCGGTAAAATATTGGTACCATATAACAAAATGGACTATTGTTTCGTCATTCAAACTTCCCTATATTTCCTTATTATTTTCAAAAAGAAACCGAAAAATAAGACGGTACGGGAATATTTTTGTATGCTCTCCTGACCTTGTGTGAGACTGGGAAAAGCATAGAATTAGTCAGCTGAGAGTAATAAAACTCCATATTGCAAATCTGACTTTTCCCTCACCTATGACACAAAAGGGTTTTCTGGCAAACTTCAGTCTCCCTCTCCATCCCCTGTATCGGCAGCAACAGCCAGCGGCCCATATCCTCACAATGTACTCCACTCCGAACACTACGATGGTCACGATTTCCTGGCAAGTAAACAAGAAAAGGCAAAGGTTATATACATTGTATTACCACTAGGCATTGCTGCTATTATGTGATTTAACAAGGGTGAAAGCTTGAAATATGCATCTGATTTTAATTCCTTTTAGTAAAATCTCACAATGATCCAACATGAATGACTAATCAAGTGTTTAGTGTGAATTGATACAATTAATTAACTGATATTGGTACAGAAATCAGATGTAAATATATATACATACATACCAAAATGTACAAGGCACTCTCTGAGCTGTTTTTGAACTCTTTAATGGTGGCAAAGACTGAGAGAATAAGACAGGAGAAGACCAAAAAGAATCTGTAGGAGAGAGGAGAGGGCATAAGCATAAGCTCTTTACAGCTCCTATTTTGAATGTCAAGTCAGGTTAATTTGTATAGCTCATGACCACAATTTTTTTTTAAATGCCACACTAACACAACATCCTATCCTTAGATGCTCACATGGGATAAGGAATAACCCCTTAAAACAAAACCTATAACAGGGAGAAAAATAGGGAAAAACCTCAGGGAGAGCAAAAGAGGAGGGATCTCTCTCCCGAGAAAGATAGCCGTGCAATGGATGTTGTGCATAAAGAAAAAAACACAATTTACCACATGCAACACTAAGAAGGTAACAAAATTGTAATGGAATTACAAAACGTGAAACAACAATAATGATAAATTCCTTTATAGTGATAGCGCTAATTAATGAATGCAAATATGCTATCTCTAACCACTAAGCTAATTCTCATCATATGCAGGATGTGGAAAGATGGATGATAAACTTTGAAGAAGCTGCACTAGCAGTAGCAGCATGAGACAACAATCCAGGCATTATAGTCTGGACCACCACAGTGGCACCGATTACTCATCTCCCAGGCTCCTCCCAGGTCACACACACTGGGGAAAATAAGTAGTTCACCTCCTGCTGATCTTGTGACTTTGCCCTCTTAAAAGAAGTGAATGGTCTATACTTTTCATGGTAAGTTCATCTTAACTGTGAGAAACAGAATATAAAAATAATTACCAGAAAATCACAGTATATGAATTTTAGATATTTATTTGTGTTTTATTGAGGAAAATAAGTATTTCAACCCCTACTAACCAGCAAGAATTCTTGCTCCCACAGTTATGTGACCAGGAGGCACACAGATTAGTCCTCTTACTTAATTAATACTCCTAATTAAGTACTCGTTACCTGTATAAAAGACACCTGTCAATATAATCAATCAATTCATCAGATTTCAACCTCTCCACATTGGGCAAGACCAAAGAATTGTCTAAGGACATCAAGGACAAAAATGTAGCCCTGCACAGGACTGGAATAGGCTACAAGACCATCGGCAAGCAGCTCAGTGAGAAGGAGTCAACTGTTGGTGCGATAATTAGAAAATGGAAGAAACACCAGCTGACCATCAATCTCCCACGGTCTGGAGCTCGGCGCAAGATCTCATCTCGTGGAGTGAAGCTGATCATGAGAAAGGTGATGGAACAATCCAGAACTACACGGCAGGAGCTTGTTGATGATGTCAAGGTAGCTGGGACCACAGTCACCAAGATGACCATTGATAACACATTACGCTGTAATGGATTAAAATCCTGTAGTGCCCACAAGGTCCCCCTGCTCAAGAAGGCACATGTCCAGGCCCGTCTGAAGTTGGCCGATGAGCACCTGGATGATTCAGAGGAGGCCTGGGAGAAAGTGCTGTGGTCAGATGAGACTAAAATCAAGCTCTTTCGCATCAATCCCACTTGCCGTGTTTGGAGGGGAAAAAAAAGAAGCTTAATTGGACCCCGAGAACACCATCCCCACCATCAAGCATGGTGGTGGAAACATTATGCTTTGGGGCTGTTTCTCTGCTAAGGGGACAGGACGACTCCACTGGATTGAGGGGAGGATGATTTGGGCCATGTACTGGGAAATCCTGGGTGAGAACCTCCTTCCTTCAGCCAGGACACTGAAGATGGGTCATGGATGGGTGTTCCAGCATGACAATGACCCAAAACATATGGCTAAGGCAACAAAGGAGTGAGTGGCTCAAGAAGAAACACATCAAGGTCATTGAGTGCTCTAGTCGGTCTACGGACCTTATCTTATAGAGAATCTGTGGAGGGAGCTAAGGCCTTGAGTTGCCAAGCGACAACCTACAAACCTTAAGGATTTGGAGAGGATCTCCAAAGAGGAGTTTGACGTTTGACGACTGTGCTTACCAACAAGGATTTCTCCACCAAGTAGTGAGTCATGCTTTGCTAGGGTGTGAAATACTTATTTTCCTCAATAAAACACAAATTCATATACTGAGATTTTTTGGGATTTTTTAAAATTTCATTTCTGTCTCTCACTAGAAGTGACGAGCCTTCAGGAAGTGACGAGCCTCTGCCGCTGAGCTACCGAAGTCCCCTTATCATTTACATTATAATCCTTCCTAATTCAACCGAAATGTTGAAGTCACAAACTATGAGGTTGTGAAATTTCCAGCTATTTTATCCTTCTAAGAAACTGCGCAAGGTTCCACATTATTGGCATCTCCACTATTACTGGGCAGTGAGTCATTCATAGTTATAGAGACATGATGCGTTGTTTTATGAAGGATACACGGGAAGTAAGGAAGGCCAACATAAATTCAGCGCCCATTAAATTCAGCCAAACTGAGGAAAAAAATATTTAAATGAATACAGCGTATTAATATTGTGACATAATTATCACATTTATTACTCGATCAGCCGATTAGGGGCTGCAGTAGCTCAGTAATAGAGTGCACTGGAGGAAATAATGAGTCAGATGTTGGGGGTTCGATCCCACTGCCGGACATCAAGATGGCTATCATGCTTTAATCACTCTTATTCCATCCAAGTCTGTGTCCAACCCAACAACATGGAGACTAACTGTGATAAGTAGAAATGGACCCCTGATTACTCAATCAGCTAATAGCTGAAAATACTCATTCTAGCCAACACCAGAAGAGAGCCAAAATGTTGCTATGTCTTAACAGGAAACCATGAAAAGCAAGATACAAAGAGACAGAGACATAATGTCTACGATAGCAAATATTTTCAGTGTTGTGTTCGAATAATACAAAAATTAATCAAAACTGAAAGGGTACACACGCGCATACGCACACACCCACACACACACATCTTTCAGCAGTTGGTAGCCTTTCCAAGGCTTTTTGCAACCATTTCAAAAAGAAATTCTTTCAAATAGAAAAACATTATGATCACAATATTGTGAGGCCAAACCAACCATTTGCTATAGTATGTCAAGGACTTGTGTTCACAAAGAGTATATGTAGGCTAGCTACACTCTGGAAGAAACCTTCCAGTCAGGGGAACTATGGGAATGGCGTGCCAGCTCTTCCCTTCTGGATTTTTTTTACCAACCAAGCCACAGTCTCAACAACATAGCTTTAACTAACCACAACCAAGCGCCGAAACAGACAGACCAAGAGGGAAAGACACACACACATGGACAGATTGACTTAAAAAGACTGGCAGATACAAAGTGACATGTATAGAAACAGACAAGCAAGCATTTATGTATGCAAGCAACAACAGGTTAACAGGGACAGACAGACAGACTGACAAAGAGAGACTGGCAGTCAATTGTAAAAACAGGCCCAGTGTGGTGGTTGGCTCTGGCAGTGTTTGACCTCAGGCAAGCTATTTCGACACCGTCAAGCCCCGATCTTTGTCTACTCAGCCCTGTTTTTCAGTGCCACAAACAAGAAAATGTCAAAAATGACAAATGCGGCTACCAAAGTGGCTGATGATGGAGAACCAAAAACAGTTGGTAGCCTCATAGACTGACAAAAAGGGAAACATGTTGCTCTCTCATTGTGAGAGCCGAACACTATTTTGCAATCTGTTACTGACCTGATCCCTTACTCACGGTCTTCTATCACGGAGGAAGGGCCCTTGTACTGAATTGACTGAGGAGGGTGGTCAAAGGAAGGTTTGAGGATGGGGGCAAAAGGAGAGACGCGCAAGAGAGAAACAGAGAGCCAAAGAAACAGACAAGGGACACATAAACATCTTGCAGCAACATCAGTTTCTATTCCCAAACACTGGTGATTGTCAGCATAAAGAGGATATGTAGTCATAAATAGTGCTTGGCTGACCACAGGCAGGATAAACTGTAATGCTGACCAAACATTGTAGACAGCCAATCTCTGTATGGATAAACCATTTCCCTATCTCTTATATTGGCTCATGCCTGTCTGTTATCTGACTCGAATAAAATTGCCTTTTTTTTTAACCACGCGACCAAGGCCATTGGTATGTGCTCTCTGCATTTAGCCCATCCTTATCGTATAGGAGCAGTGAGTGCAACCGCAGCGTGGCACTTGAGGAGCGGTCAAGGGTCCAGTGTCTTGATCAAGGACACCTTGACACGTTTTCTGTAAGAGCCTGGGATGGATCCACCAGTCTCCGATTACTAGATGACCACCTTACCTACAGAGCAATGCCGCCCCTTAGATGTGCTCTGCTTATATTTGCTTGTGAGCCTTCTTTCTCTCCATCTCATCCTCTGCACATAGTAAAACCCGATATGGTTTCTTTGTTATCTCCCTCTTAACTCTGCTCTTTCCAGTTTTGTGTACAAGACAAAAAACCATCATCAGAAACGGTGTGTTGCCATGGCAACATAAGATAGCACAAGTGAAGTGAATAGAGATGGGTACCATGACAAGAGAAAAAAAAAAGGACCAAATTCAAGAGCGGCTGGGGTGTACCTCGGCTAACGCTTGGCTTTAGCTCTACAATAGCATTCCTGAAAGACGGAGGCTGAAGCCCTTCAACTGAAAACATCAGTCCGATGGCTGAGAGCACGGATGATCGTTGCCATGGTTACAGAGTCAGCATTGCCAGGTACCGCTAAGGTTTCAGAAATCGGAGTCTCTAAGGCTTTTACACTGCAGTGGTTGTTCTCTTTAATGCTGTTCATCGATCACGAAGCTCCCTCTAGGTTCACTGCTGCCACGCCGGCAAATTATTAAAAGATATAAATCGCGACAAAAATCAATAGTAAATGCTCCCGCTAGGGTTGTAGTACTCGGTGTCATCTTGGACTCCACATCAGCATGATTCAGACTTGACTGTCCGAGACAGTCTGTACTCCTCATAACATTTCAAGACTGATCAAGTACAAGACTATAGCTGGGCTTTGTTCTCTGTTATCATTCTAAATGAATGCCAAACTTCCCCTGGGACACTGATGAACTGCAATCTAATCAAACTTGTTTTATTAAGATAAGATAGGATAAGATATTCCTTTCAGTCTCACAGGGGGAAATTACGGTGTTACAGCAGCAAACTGGAAAGCGCAGTAAGAGAGGGATCAAATCTAGAACATAATATGTAACATAGTATCATTATTAGTCATTTACATCTCTGTAATGCTGGAAAAGATTAATGTGAAATATTGTTTCCTTAGCAGAGGAAAAAGATAGCCTGCAGTATAGTGATTTTTTTTTTACTCATATGATCATGGGAATATGTCTTTTTTTTCCACGCCAGTGGACCTGACTCCAACTCACGCTTATTAAGACTTGGTCTGGACTCGATCTCACTTCGGGTGGTCCCGATTTCAAGGCTAGCTCCTGCCCCCATTGAAACCCCGTGAGTCAAATTTGGTCCGTGGCCTGTCGAAGCAGAGGTCACAAGCCTTGGCAAATCAATCTGGATCTCATTTCTTCTCGAGTTTCCAAGAGGTACAATAATCTAGACTCAGAGAAGAAAGTTTTTAATATCAGTGACCAATATTGACTTGTTGCAAGACAGTTATTTAACTAACAACCCAAAGGCTGTGGGTTTAAACCCGTCGCAGGGTGTCCGGAATGGTACCGGCCTTAATCCCCCATACCTGTCCTGAGATGGAATGGTGGACCTGTCCAGGGTGTTTACCCACTTTTCCCCCAATGAGCACTGGGATAGGCTCCAGCATGGCCCTGCAACTCGCTTTTAGATAAGTGGTTGACAATGGTGGATGGATGGATTATCTATATGTTAGTCATTTTGTGTTGTTTAAAGCAATGAGGTTTTCAATATAGCACGCTGAAACCAGACACAATGTGGAAGACTGGTCAAATAGGCCTTGTCCTACATGGAGATTAAGTCCTGCATGCTACAAGACCTTGTGGACCTTACAATTTGTTCACAGTTTAAATACATCTCAAAGCACAGAAGCTCCTAAGATTAGTCTATTAAACCAGACGTTAATGTTTCATCAAGTGTAGCCCAAAAAGTATTGAGAATAAGTTTAGCCTGCTACTCTATTGTCAGATGAGCTACTTTATGGCTTTAGACTGGGACCAAATCTCCAATATATGTGTATATATATCGGAGCACTTTTTTTCCATCCATCTAAAACAGATTTTATGATTGCAGATTTAGGTATCCGTAATGAAGACCCCAACGTTAACCCTTTCGCAGGATACAAGCAATGGACTTTCTGATGGAAACAATGACCGAGGAAAAAGGGCCACACACTCACTGACTGACCATTGTTTGGATACAGACAGGACACAGGATCTTGCTAAGATTAGGAAAAACTCGGCAGACCTGAGAGATCCGGTCCTAAAATACACTCACTCACAAACGCGAATATAAACAAGAGGTGCACGCACAAACACACACCCACTCGGCCATACTACACAAAGAACTACACAAACAAACAGGCCCACACACAGACCTACACGCAAGCCCTCCGTCACTCCACATGACTCCACTGAAAATGCAGGGAAACTCTGGAGGACCAGCAGATTTGTCTGATATCATCCAACAGTAAATATGGAATTGAGATTTTTTTTTTGAAAAGAGCATCAATCTATCATGTTCCACGCTGCTGTATTTCATATTGTGCAAGGCAAACCGCCATAGAACTAGCGACGGGCAATATGGAAAGATATGATTATCAGTCATGCTATCGACATACTATAGCATCTCATCAGGTTCCATGTACTGACACCATGTTTAAGAATCAAACTGAGGTTGCTCACACGTGTGGCAATGTAAGGAATAGTATCAAACCCGGGGTAGATTTGAGACAATACCCCCCTTAAGGTGGCTCGTTTTGTGATTCTCCCTGTCATGAACTCATCGACAAGATAGTGTATCACAATATGACCATACCTTCAATCTCATACGTTGCCATTGACAGACAATAAACAACACTGACTGAGTCACCAGCCCTTCTAAAGGATCACATGGGAACACAGGCTGAGAGTTGACTATGTCGTTCCCTCCATCCTACCCTGACGCCTGGGTAGAGGAGGAGAAGAGGAAGATTGTGAAAGTTGACTTGGATGTTGGTCAAACGCACCGACATCTGGACAGCATTACCCCCGAGCTGAGCGGAGCCAGGCCCGGGCCACAGCTTGCCCCCTCGCCCCTGGAGATCAAACTACGTGTCATTGACGTTGGTTAAAAACAGGTCAAAAAGCCACCAGGTGATGGCCGACGAGCCACTTTCCATCAATATAACACCAGAAATTTGAAAAGAAAAAAGAGGTTTTCAATATGATTCTCTAACACAGGTCTAGAGATTAAAAAGCCAAAGTACCGTAGACATCCAGTTACCCCCCCGGTGGGATTTGGTAAGAGGGTGAGGGGACCACACGAACAGGGCCCACAGACCGAGACGATGCTTTTAAATACTTGTCCAAAACGTTAATTATAATAAAAAGAAAGACTGCAATATGGTCGGCTTGGCAGCTACGGATCATCACCATGTACCCTGGAAGGTTTGCGTCAGGTTTTATAAGCGCAGCGTTACTTAACCCAGACAGGCGAGGAACGGAACCGGCTGGGAGCAAACACACCGAAACAGCCAACAGGGTGTTATTTACATTTTAACGACCGTCGCAACGGCTGAATTGTGAGAGAAGAAGAAACCAGCTGTAGCTAACTTCAACCAGAAAACCGAGCAAACACCGCCTACGCTGAGATCCCATCGGGGTCGCAATAGCGGGGACGTGTTAACAGCGTTGGAGCACCTATTCCTCCCCATTCAGTCGAGAAATCCACACCACAGCGTACCTGCAATCGCTCCGACGCGGGCTGCCACATATTAGATGAATCAAAAGGCTTCTGTCTTTTCTCTACGGCTTGCTGTGTCTCCGCGGACCGGCTCACATCTGCTCTCTTGCTCGCCTCTCCCCGTCGGTTCTGGACACCGAGATTTCCAATGGGTGCTGCTGCGTTGCTCCGCCTGACTGTAGTTATCATGGTGGCCGGCAGAGGACGCCACCTATTTTTTACGATCATGGTTTCACCCTCAACCCCCACCCCCCCATACAGATACACGAAAAAACACACACAAACACACACACAGACACACACACACACAAACACACACATACACACACACATACACACATACACACACACACACACATACACACACACACATACACATACACACAGTGAGTCAAGCAGAATGGGAAAAGCTATTGATCATTTTAAATACCACACACAATCA
>OMLC01104499.1:1412-16653 GCA_900302585.1 Regalecus glesne
TTACCACATTGTTTGGATTTACTTTGTTTGTCTGTTTATTTGTTGTTTTTCGTCCCTCATATAGATTTGGTTCATCTTTATTTGTTGAGGCTAAGCCCAGGATGGGCAGGAGGGGAGGATGTGAGTGTAGTTTATGATATTGTCCTTCTTTTTGATGCTTTTGTTTTATTTTTGGTATTAGACTGTATTGTCAATCTAAAGAGCATATGTATAACTTACATGCATATTAGAATTACTGACTCTATTTTTGCATGGATTTTGTAACTGTAAAATACAAAATAAACCATGGGGGGGTGGTTCCTCTTGCCTTCTTCCTCTTTTGCAGAGAAGGAGATGGGTATGGTACTGATGTTGGCAGGAATTTCTCCTCTCGCAGCTGTCTCATACATAGTTTGTACACAAACCATGTCCAGTTACATCCGCACTGTCCTCACTACTGCCAAAGGAGCTCTTCTCAGCAACACTAGGAGGGTGTGTGTATTTGTGGGTTTTTGTGTGTTTGTGTGTCCCACCTGTCCTGTCTGTCACAGGGGGGACAGCTGTGGAGGCTGTGTGGCGTCAGGCTGCCACGGCGGCTGACATCCATCACCAACACTGCCCAGCTGGTCCACACGTATACACACACACACACAGTCACACGAATTTCATTCATACATTGACATCCATTACCAACTGTGGAAAGATTCCCACATAATATATACACAGACACAAACAAGGCACACACTTATGCATTCTATACTCAATAGATACATGTAAATGCACACACGCATGGACGCACAAACACACACACACACACCACAATCTTCTATATTTCCCTAGACCCTACTGTCTGGCCTGACCTTCATGCCAGTTTGTTACTCAGACTCTCTAGAATGTGGACCAACTGATTAGTTCTGAGTTAATTCAAAAGCTAAATGAAATTTAGATGGTGTGACTTGACTGACCGTCTAGACATGTTCAAGGCGGGACACCAAATTAGCATAAAAGGTTTGTCCAGCTGGTTGATGGGCATACAAGAGGTCCAACCCAGGTACATTGAAGGCGGTTTCACAAGGCAAGGTGTTGGGCTGTTAACAACCGCTTGTGAACCTACCTGATTTACTAGGGGATGGAGTGTGTGTGTGTGTGTGTGTGTGTGTGTGTGTGCGCGCGTGCGTGCATGTGTGTGTGCGTGTTAGTGTACACGTGGGTGTGTGTTTTTATTATTGCTGGGCTCGGCCCCCGAAACAGCTAGATTTAGTGCGTAATTATCCTCACACCTACCATGCCCTCCATCACTCTTTTACTCCATCCCTACCCTATTTCTGACAGCCTTCCTGCATTTACCTTCTCTCTCTCTTGCTCTCTCTCTCTTTCTCTCCTTTTCTTTTGGTGGTTCTTTCTTTCCCTTGGTTCTTTCCTTTCTTTCTCCATACCTCCCTTTCTCCCCTCCCTTCGCCTTTTTGGCCCGGGGATTTCTCGCTCAACCAACAAGGAACTTAACGCACCTCCTGTGGCCAAACTGGTACCATCATTAAAGCTAATTTATGAATACACATGTATATGCAGTTGTACACAGTTGGCTTTGATTCATGTTTATTTGCTATTAGTATCTGATCAGATGTTACTTATGTTTCACTATAGATTACATTCTATACACTCTGCTCCGCTCCTGTCCTCTTTTCTTTGTGATTTTTTTTATCCTCTCTACCCTCCTGTATTCATTATTTTGTTCCTTTAGTGGCCAGTAAATAAATTGGTATGCATATTGTCCTTTTCTATTTATATAGAAATACATGTATGGTTCCAAACAGGATTCAGTCCTTGGCCTGCATCAGACAAAACCAATTTACTAGCTCTGATTACTCATTTTCTTTGTCCTCCTTGCCCTGCATCTCCCTTTTATCCTTTCCTGCCATCTGCTCCTCAGATTTCTTACCCTAGTGGGTGGACGTGTGGAACAGATTGGGAGTGCAGAACTGCGACGGTGTGTTGAGAGCCGAACCCAGACGAGCACTATGGAGGAACTGGCTCAGACCCTGGACACCAGTCCTGAAACCCTGAAACTCATCATGGACGGGCTGACACAACCCCCGGGCTTTGACATGCGACAGGGTAAAAGACACACCACTTGCAAATCCAAAGTGATTTTTTTATGAATTTGTGTAGTCTTTCAGGGCTTCTCTGTTATTGATTTGTTGTATGCAATTTCAACTGCAGCAGATGTTCTCACAAAAATCATCAGTCTAAGTCAGAGCCCATAGTTAAATACTTGTCAGCACTTGTATTGTGGATGGATATCAGTGTATGAGGAATAAGATTGCAAAATGTAAAGCACATCAACACGTCCAGGGAACAGAATCATACTCTTGTATAGACATATTTACCTTAAATACGGACCTCAACACACACACAATCCAATATGACACAAAGATTTGACCTCTTTGACCACTGTGTCATTTAGAAGCCTTTTCTAAGTTTCCTTTATTCTACAATGTAGAATCTGGGATCCTTTAGATATTACGTTCACGTACTCAGATCTACTGTTTCCAAACAATAATCCCACTTACAGTATTTGGCTCATTTCCTGTTATTTGTCCTGTACAATATTCACAAAGTGTATGAGAAGTAGATAATGGGAAGGATCATCCTTATAGGCCCTTTGTGTGAGGCAATAGGAAGATAGTACAGTTACACATTTCCCTTGGGTATTAGAGGTAGCCAAAGTGTCCACGTCGACTTCACATCCCGACAAGCAAAGCTTTTAGTTGGCCCTCTCTTGGTGAAAGGTTATCCTTTAGGGACTGGAATGACACATTCACAACTTTTTTAAGTTTAACTGGCAACCAAATGAACTGCCCCAGTACTCCTAGCATACACAGATGAACATGACTTACAAATGTTAACTCCAGTACTCCACAGTTTCATTTGTTGCCAATTTCTTTTCTTAATTCCAAAATGATTCATTGTTTAGTACTTCCTTTCTTTTTTCTTTTCTTTTTTTTTCTGGTACACACTTTTAACACTCATTTCATTTACCAATAGGCAGCCTTAAGAGGATGTATTTAAGACTCCAAATAGCTCATACATACATGTTAGCCAGTTACTCCTGACTAAGACTTGCTCAGACAAGGAGATAGTAGAACAAGGGATATATACATATAGAACATATAGTAGAGCACATGTAAAATGCTTAACAGATCAAATAAGAGCTCATTGTGTGTGTGTGTGTGTGTGTGTGTGCGTGCGTGCGTGTGTGCGTGCGTGTATTCTGAATTCCGCATTCATCATTTTTATGTGTGAACATTATCACCTCTACTTACAAGGCTTTGTTTTTTAACCCAGCACTTCATAGAAGGAGAAAAAGTATGCTGAAGATAGATATTGTGTCAGGCCGTAGGGTTCATTGACCACTTTTCTTCAAATTAAGGGACACAGCTTCAAGGTTCATCTGTAGGTTTGCGCTATTCAGTTTCAGGCTTCTACGCATGGTCTCACAGCCAACACTCAGCTGAGTAAACAGATGAGCCAAGGCTACCGCATGAAATCAGTGCTGTAGGGAGGATAATTGGACTTGACTATTTCCTGGAGCGAGAGCCTTCCTTGTTTGTGTTAATGGCACAGAAAAGAAAAGATCCATCGAAAACAGGCCACAACTGGAAAGAAGGATTCAGTCAAAAGCTGAGGAATGTGGAAGTATTCAGACGCAAACATGGGATTACCACTTGCAACCTAATATCTGTTTGTCATCCGTCAGCTCTCCCTCACTCCCTCCATCCTTTTCTTCATTCTCTGCTCATACGCTCTGTCCTGTCTGTGTCCCAGGCCACCACCTTTCCTCCCTATCTTTTGTTTCCCTTTTGCTACTTCCTTCTCATAATCTACTTTTTCTTCCACTTGCAACCACGGTTTCTCATCTGTGTGTCTCTCTCAATAACCCCCTCCCTGTCTTTCTCATTCCTTAGACTTTGAGCAGACAGACTTTAAGCGGGGCATCGTGTCAATGAAGGACCTACGGATTGGTGCTATACTGACAGGCCGGGTGGACAACACCACGCTTTTTGGGGCCTTCGTGGATATCGGGGTGGGCCGTTCAGGCCTCATCCACAAGAGATACATCACCCCAGACAAGTTGCCTGCCTCCCAGCGTTGCCGAAGCCTGGCTTTGGGGCCTGGGCAAAGAGTTGAGGTTCGGGTCCTCAATGTGGAACCTCAGAGAGGACGCATTGGTCTGGATCTGATCCGGGTGCTCCAATAGTGGGACTAAACTCCATACTGGTGGGTTAGGATTCATGACAGGTGGGAATGAAACCTATGGGATGGAGTTTATGTTAGAGTTAAATTGGACAGAGATGATGTAAAATGGTATTTGCTGATGTTTTCTCCAATAGGAGCTTGTAAGCCATGGAGATATAAGCTAGTCCATATATTTGACCAGGAATTAACCTGGTTAAGTGCTTAAAATAAGAAAAAAAAATAGCATAGCTCTAACGGTTTGTTTTGTTTATGACCATTTTGTAAAGGAACACATCTTCAAGCCTTATTGAAGGGAAACTGTTTTCTGTGTTAAAAGACTTGGCCCATGGTTAAAAGGTGACTAAAGGTATTGTACTTGAACAGATTGTAGCACACTGACTCAGACCTCTTGGAATATGTGGCAGTGTCATCTTTGAATGAAGTTTTCAACCTGTATTTCTTCATTTATTCTTTACACTTTTTCAAAAGTATTTCCTATTCTAAACATCCTCCATCCATACTTATCAAAAAGTAAGGGACAGGGATTCACATAGCCTTGTCAGCTGCTTATCTGAAATCTGGTTACTTGGTCATTGGGTGAAAGGCGGGTAAATACCCATGGTAGGTCAACATTCCAAGGTGTTTCCCATTCACCATTCAAAGGGTGGCATAGCTCAGGAGGTACGGCGGTTATCTAGCAATCAGAATATTGTTGGTTCAATCCCCAGCCCTTTTAGAAACCGTGTTGAAGTGTCCTTGAGTGAGACACTGAGCCACCACCTGCATAAAGCCCTGTGATGGAAGGACAAATGTTCCATGGTGTTTCCTTGCCTTTCACCTAATGAGCACTGGGATAGACTCCAGTATGACTCCATGACCCAATTTCAGAGAAACAATCAAAAATGGTAATCACCTAATGGAAGATAAAAAGGTAAATTTTTATGTGTCAAGATTAGTACCCATGTTGTGTGGATGGACACAGACCCAGATGGAGCATGGTGGATTAAAGCCGAATGCCCTTCCTGACACTCCGTGGTGGAATCAAACCCGTGACCCTAGGTTTGTAACTTCCTGATGCAAGCTCTGCCCCAGTCCCTACAACCTACTCTAAGATATTATCCTCAATTCCAATGTCATTTTATTGAAATTATTGGAAGAATATGTGGAGGCTGGTGCTAGGATTTGTGTGTATGGGGGGGGATAGTTTGTCAGTGATTGACACGCAAGGAGAAGATATGTGGAGAGATGGAACTGAAAGAGGAGACCAGTGTGAGGGTGCTTTTTTTCCTTTCTTGTTTTCCTTTTTTTCCAATTATTAATACCAGGATAAAGTAGTGGGGGCTGGGGTAGCTCAATAGGGCATCCGATCTTAATCGCCCTTGCTCCATCTAGGTCCATGTCCACCCTCACAACATGGGGACTAATCCTAACATGTAAAACGGGCCTCATACCAGGATAAACCCCTTGATGTCTCATCTCAATTTCAAGCGTGTCCTTAAGAAACATTCACAACAGTACAAGTTACAATTTTTGGGGTGTTTGTTTTTGCCTTTTTTCCTGCTAAATGTAGGCTATCAATAAAGGTGAACTCCAAAATACGTTTGTCGGCCCGTTTGTGTACTATCGTTACCCTTTTTAATTGCCATTGAAATGTGGAAATCTATACTATCTCAGCTGCAGCACTTGAGATCCCTCGCGCATAACACTGAACCTCATGCTTCAGTTGAACTTGGCAATTAAAAGCTGCAACACTTTAAATTGGACGATAAGGCAGTGTGCCAAATATGCCATTTGAAACTGGTTTATCACGGCACGAGGATGAAAAAAGTCCCCTGAATAATGTACGTAGTAGGCTATGCTTTGACAGTGTAAACATTCTTAGACCATACCACCTAGCAAACGTAGCTTAGTTAATGTCTGTTTTTCAGACACAATAATGAAGCAGCTTTTATTTGGTGTTTAAACAGTAACATTGCACATGATAAAAAAATGTTCAGGGGTTCAGTGGGAACCCTGCCTTCATATTTGAAACCAAAGTAATGGAGATGAGCCATCAGGAGTCAGTGAAACACAAAAACTAGAGAAGTAGTGAACACCTTTGCCATTCCAAGTGTGCACCCATTGTTCACAACAATGTCAGCAATATGAAGCTGCACATATTTTTGGAACTGCAGCTGCCCACTGTTCCTAGTGTAGAGAAAGGGCTAGAAGGGTTGAATATTTAACTGTCTTTTACGTATGCATATGTGTGTATGCTATGCTATCTTATTTAATGTACTTTTGTCACTCTGTCACTGCAAATGAGGGCAACCTCAATGACTCAGGATTTAATAAAGGTTGTAGATATAGTTGTCCACAACAGGTTCATAAATAAGGTGAAATCATTGATTAACATAGAAAAAAGAAGTGGTCCTAAAGTAGAACCCTGAGGCACACTTCTGATTAGTAAGCATTTCTTATTAACACACTCAAAACAACTCATTCCTTTCTGTTGTGAGGATATTAATTAAACCTCAGGAATGCATGGAATGTCTTAGTCCATTCTCTTTATTCGTTTTGACCAGGATTAAGGTACGTTAAGTTTTCACAGAGCAAACTACTGAGTAGTCACTGAAGCAATCTGATAAACACCAGCTTTTAAGTTTGTATTGATATCTTCCTCAGGCCGTCTAAATACATGAGGAAAAGGAAGAGTATACATGGGATGATGAGACAAAGGGAGGGGTGAGAGGAGAGTGGAAAGAAGGAGGGGGAGAGAGTTTATCTCCCAGACAAATGCCCAGAGGCTTTATGAGCCATGGTCCCAGACATAATTATCCCAGGACGTACTCAGTCTCCTAAACACACACACACACTAATCAGCTGCTTCAAAATTAATCCCAGACTCCCCATCCACATTATCTAATTTGTTTGTGTTTATGAGACTGGGATAAATACAGAAATACATAAAATATGGTTCTGAAAAAGCCTAGGGTCCCCTGAGCCGAACCTTCCTGAGTACCGAATAGTTAATCAGTATTTGTGCTGCTTCTTCACATCATCCCCCAGGGCACAGAAAGGAATATCCACAACAAACGCAAATACATTCACACAGACAAAGAGATGTTCCATCAAGGTTAACCAGAAGTGGCAGTTTGCTGCTGGATGATCTTAGAAGACTACAAGCACACACATATGCGTAAAGAGATTGAGTTCACGCACAATATTTTCTTTTTGGCTTTTTTTTACAGTTTACAGGATATGTGGCTATTCAGTTTCCTAATCAAGGTGCCTGATAGATTTTGATTATGACTTGTTTTGACATGTCCTTTGTGTTTTGTTGTCTTTTTGCTTGGCATAGACTATTGCTTTAATGTTTTCAGTCTCTATCTTTTCAGGGAAAACATGAGTATACACACACAGGCACACTGGAGATCGCAGCAGCTTTCCTGCTTTTTGATTCACATCCCACAATTTCCTCCCTCCTCTAAACATGAGCAAGCAGACAAAATAGGCAATCTGGTATCTTGCAGCTACTGCTGCCCCTCTGAGTCTTTATCAAACCCTGACCAGTAAGAAGCCCTAGGATTGCAGGTGGAGTGAGAGTTTGAGCAATTTGGTGGTTTTCTGGTGTTGCTGCATTATCCTGCCACGAGGTGAACATGGGTTTCCTTTGAGGATTTAGTGAAATGTGAATTAACACATCGGCGAGCAAATTGTATGTATTTCACACTTTCTTGTCCAACTTGTCCAACAATATATGTGTTGGCAGGCCACCTTATGGTTTTCTCTAGGCTTTATACGACATCTCCAACCTGAAGCACTAAGTTGGGTCTACCTTCAGAAGAGCATGTGAGATAGTATTCCACAGCAGACTAAAGGTCAAAGCCGTGGAAGTGAGTAGTGAGAAGAGCTCATATATTACTAGTTACATATGAAAAGTGGATTTGCAAACTCTGATTTCCATTTGACTTTTTTTCATATGTTTCTTTTTTTAAATATAATTGCAATCATGGATGGGCTTCCAGAGCCCCGGACAGTGTAAACTTTTCATTTAATTCAACAGCAGGAAAAAAACTGCTGGATTTGTAACCCATCTCTCCCTTAAAGAGTGACACCAAAGTGGACAAAAAAACGGATTCCAACAAAATATCTGAATACAGAGTTAAAACTGTCTCATTTATTTCTGCTCTTCCATCCACCTACATCATCTCTGTTCCATAGAGATTCATGGCCATCTACGAAACACATACAAACATGTGTGTTCCAATCCTGTTGTGCTCTCCATGTTGCTGTGATTTTTACAGTGTGATTGAACTGGTAAGAGACAATTTTCTATTTTCCAGTAAAGGATAACCACGGGAGTAGCATTGGCACCACTGAGATGAATATAGCCTCTCCCTGTAGCTCCCCGTGTAGGTTTTGATAGAAAAAGTAGACACTTACTGCGGGGTAGATACACTTAGGTTGACCGTACTGGTGGTCACTTAGTCTTGAAGGGTTGTTTTTCCTTGTAGGGCCAAATGGCATATTCAATACTCCTAAATCTTTGCTCTGTTTAACATCATTCTCCATATGAGCTGCATGAACTTTGAACAAAAAGAGCTGTAGCTCTGGGGAACTGAATTTAGCTACTTGATGGACATTACCCTGCACCATTTGAGAAGCCAATCTAAATACTGCCTCTGATGCATATCTAAAAGAGAGCACTAATACTAAACTCCTTTGGAAAAGGTTTGCATTTAGCTGTCCACCTTGTTTTTTATTTTGCCAATGGTTGGAATGTTTTCTTCTCTGCCTGAGTTGATGTAGTGAAACTTGAATATAGCAGGTCATTGGGGCCTTACAATGAAAGAGGTGCCTTTTGTTTGTGTGCTTGTACCTTGGTTTGTCAAAGAGAGTGTAATTAAGTCTGACAGGTGGCACCCCATCAATCACCCCATATCACAGATCCCCTTTTTGACTGCAGGATAGATAGAGTGACATGTGACTATAGTAGTGACTTGACTAATCCTCCAAAGTCAAACTGTTCTATGGTGGTCTTTTGGAGTCAACAGTCAACGATTCTGGTTGTACTGAGCAGCTTCCAGATATGAACACAGAGCAAGATGCTGTTGCAATTATACCTACTCAGTTAAATTAGCCTTGATGATTTAGGTTTTAAAAGCACAGAGAAACCCTGACATTTGGCGTTACTAACAAAAGGAGTCATGTAGGATCATAATAAGGAGGAATGGATGAATAGTAGGAGAGAGTGAGGGGAGAAGGATGACATGAGTTGGGAAATGAGAGGCTTTTTCTGGCTTCCCTCCCCGTGACTGCATCACTATGATCATGCATTTTATGAGCTCTCCTCTTTCTGCCCAAACACCATCACACATACCAGGGGACAAACTTCAAGTCACACATTTCACTTTTGTAGACTGATATACATGTGCTCCCACGGTTCCCTTTCTCACACCATGACCCCTGTGATGACTGCGGATCTGAATTAGCTTGAACCTATAATCTGTTGCGGCACAGCAAATGGTGACAATGTAAAAAGCTGTACATGCTCCCTTAAAAAAATCACCTGTCTTGCACAGAAATGGAAGACAGGTACGCTAAAGGAAAGAAGAGAATATAGCAGAGCCTACAAAGCTTCCCCCAATAAGGGAAGAGATGGATGGTGTCATGTGAGCAAACATCCGATTAGCTGCACAATTAGCTAAATTTCCTTTGGGGAGGAGACTAATCCTTCGGGGCATCTCTCACCCTCCCTCCCTGTCTCCCTTTAGGCCATCTTTAGTGCTGATATTCATTACCCTCTTCCATGCCCGTCATTATTATAACTACATTACCCACAATTCCCTGTCCCCTCCAGGCTTGGTGCTCATCTCCACTAAGTGAGTAATATCTATGAGCTGAGAGACAGAGAGAGAATTTGTTTTAATCAGCCTAGTCATTAGTCAGTGCAGGCGGGGAGAAACAGGAAAAGGGAGCCAGAGGGTGTGTGTGTCTTGGTGGGGGGACAAGTCCAAGTCAAGTGACTCGTGCTTGAGTAAATGTTTTCACAGCAGCCCAGCCGTTCGACCAGCAGCGGCCACGTGTGCACACACACCTATGGGGCTATTCATTTAAACATGAGGCTATTCAGAATTTGAATACTTTCTTATACTTTGTATATTTTTATTCTGAGTAATTATTGCTGCATAAAAAATTGATTAAAAAATAGATTCTCTCATCAGTCCCACAAGGGGAAATTCGGAATTCTCTGCATTTTAACCCATCCTATTGTATAGGAGCAGTGAGCTGCTCCCATATGGCGTTCAGGGAGCAGTTAGGGGTTCAGTGTCTTGCTCAAGGACACCTCAAAATGCTTTCTGCAGGACTGGGGATCAAACTTGCAACCTTTTGTTTCCCAGGTGACCACTCTACCCACTGAGATATGCTACCCCTTGTTTCATTCCAGAATACATTCTTCAAGTGAGGCAGATGGAGCAGGAATAAGGAGAAAACAGAGATAAGAAGAAATGGTGGGGGTAAGGGCCAAGTTGGTTGGTAGATAATGTTGCAATTTATAGCAAACACCAGTCTCAATAAATGGCCAAGAAAGTTTAAGTCAGATAGAAAAAGACGGTCTAATTTCTCACCATCCGTCCATTGTCAACCGTTTGTCTAGTGTCAGATCATGGAGGCAACAGATTTCAGCCGGGAACTGCAAGTTTTCTTTCTGACCATGTTGGTTAAATTTTCATTAATTTGTGGCCCCAGCCAATGTTAATTATTCTAGTTTGCATACACAGGTAATATTCCAATGCAAGAAGTGTGTGCTGGTATATTCCCACAACACACCTTGTAACAATCACACACATACAGACGTTAATGTCTATGTACACAGGCCCCTCCAGAGAACCACATTGAGGCCCATTCTGGAAAAACAAGGCCTCTTCCTAGTCTAAGGTTGTGTGGCAGATGGCTTATAGTGATTGACAGCTGAGTGTTTTGGTTAGCCTGTGTCCTCTAGGGATTCACTATAGGCATTGCCTTTATCTACACGTTCCATGTGGAGCATCAAAAAGATCTCACACACACACACACACACACACACACACCAACTATAGTGTCAAAGATGGTGCGCACCTTCAAACACACACATCAGCTTCGTTGCAATGCGTGCAGAGATACACATATACACAAACTGTGAGTCAAAGTATAAGCACACACAAGACTCAGATTTAGTCACGCATATCCTAAGAGGCATGTTGCCCCGGCTCATATGCACACATAGTGTTGAGGACCATATCACATATCCTTATCTCATGTTCTTCCCACAGGGAGCCCCTGTCTGAAACATAGTAACACTGTGTCAGGGACAGGAAGGAAGAGGAAACTTGAAGAAAACTCTTACACACTCATGCACACTTATGCATATACACCCCCCTTGGAAAAGCTCTTCTGAAATAATAGTAACCCATCAAGTTGTTGCCATGACAATTTTTTTCAGAACTGTTAAGCTTTTTTATTTGGTGCTGCAGACGGCAACAATGTGCAGGGACACAGGCTGAAGTTGCATTATGGCTTGACTCATAGAAACAGCAATGGCCCCTGACTTATTACATACAAACATGGTTTGCCTGTTGACATGATCACACACTCTGTTTTGCATTATAACAGGCAGGAACTGAGCATCTTTTTCCACCTTAGGCCACATCTTGGCATATCGCACAAACGCAATTGGAGCACGGGGTCTACCACTGAGCTGCTGCAGCCCCCTTCTATACAATAAGATGGGTTTTTGTCAGTGGGATCTAGCTGATTAACAATCAAAAAATGGCCACATCTGGTTGCTGGCAGACTAATTCAGAAACATTCAGCTGACAGCTTGAATTAAAGATAAGCAATTGCAATGGAGCTCTCAGCTCATTTTTGGGTAAAGTCAGTTAAAACAGGTGATACTCTCAGTTACTGACCACTGCCACTTGACCGAGATCAGCCATGTGCCAAAGACTTTCCACACGTCTCTGATCTTTCACATGGCCTCTGAGAGTTTTTGTGTTGTTAAAAATAGATTCAAGATACTTTTTTCATTGCAAATAATAGTTTGGATTGAACTTCCATGTTCATTTCCATGGAAACATCCTTCTGTATAGTTTTTGCCAAAAGGTGATTTGTTCTTCAGGTGGATTATAATTAATCAATAATGTATCACATGTCAACATAATCAAATTAAAAACAAACAGCCACTCAACCCAGCAATCATTCCACACACCAGGTGTTAAGTCCCCCAAGCACCACTTGTTAGCCTAGCACTATTAGCAAACTTGAGAAAGGAAGGAAGGGGGATGGGGTTAGAAGGGGTAAGTGAATGTGGCCAGAGAAGCAGTGGTCCCGCTCCTTCCAGACAGAATAATGAAGATCAATGCTTCCTGTGACTGATTGAAACACTCAGGAACAGGAAGAGCTTGGCTGAGTCTGCCTGTCAACACAAACCACTGGATGGTTACTCACTTTTACCAGCAGCTGTACCAACAGACGCAAGTTTAAATGGCCTTCGAAAATGCAAATGAAAAATCCCTGCCAGTAGCTACACATTGATCTTTGTACTTGTCATGGAGCAAATCATTTGCATCAAGTGGAGAAGAGGCGCTCCCTCTCCTCATCCACTCTAGCTCACTCGACCAACGCTGCTCTCTTTCACTGCCTGATCTGTCAAAGCTGTGCCTGCAATACTCACGTCTACGTTTGGGCAGCGAAATTACCGAAGTTATTTAATTAATTTGGATAATCGTAAAAAAAAGAAAAATAATAAAGACGCAAGTTCCTCTTGGTCGCAGTCAAAACTGCATTTACGATGTGTCTGCGTCAATCACAGACAACCCCTGAGACTTTCCCACAGGTCCAGAGGCACTGTCCTGAAAAGCACAAAGTACCCCTTAAGAGACTGAACTTGTAATGCTCCCATGGATTTCATGCTTAGGTCATGTTTTTTTTCCATGGATACACTTTTCTGATACATTTATCTAAAAGGGGAGTAAGTATTGTACACGGACCTATTTTTTTTAGCGCCGTTATCTCCCTCCTGTGTTACGTCGTAGCGTATCTGTCAGGTGTCCCCTATGCGGATTGATATGTTCTCCGAGCAACGGAGAAGGGGAGATATCCCAAGCGGCCATTTGCATCCTACTGAATTAGCTCCCCAAATTGAAACTCCTAGCTAGCTCGGACTGTAAAGTCTGAACTCAACCAGGTACACAAATAGATTACTCATGAACTACACTGCAAAACCGGTAAGTTGATATTTTGCTAGATGTTGTGAGTGTTGTAAATGTGTGTTGTTACTCGGTGGAACTGCCAAAAAGGGCGTCGTCCCTAGCCTCAATCGACTTAGCCTTCAAAATACTGGAATGGTAGTACATGCACCAAGTAAAACACGATGAATTTACCTCTTAAGAACACTATTTATGGGACATGTTGGTATTAAAATGAGTCTGTTCAACATAACACCGTCCTTTACTCAATGTGCCCAATTGGCGTTGTCTTAAGCAGCTTGCTTCTTGTTTCCTGCATTACTGGGTCAGTAGGAAATATAGCATCACAGACCTCTACTGCTGTGGAAAATAACAATTTTAAAACTTCAGCTTGTTTGAGCCAAAGGGTGTGAAAAGAAAATACATTTATATTTGCTTCAGTTTATCAACTTTTATCTGTATCAGTAGTGCCATCTTATGTGTAGTTGATACTATTGTTTTCATCTTTGACTGGGTCTACTACTACTACTACTACTTTCAGCTACTTCACTTAGGGTTTGCTGCTGCAGATCACCCATCTCCATCTCTTCATGTCCTCTGCATCATCTTCCATTTCACCAGCCACCTGCATGTCCTCCCTCACCACATCCATAAACCTCCTCTTTGGTCTTCTTCTTTTCATCTTGCCTGCCTGCTCCATATTCAGCATCCTTCCCCCACCCAGTATACCAGATCTCTCCTCCACACATGGTCAAACCATCTCAATCTTGTCTATCTCGTTTTGTCTCCAACCATCCAACCTGAGCTGTCCTTCTAGTATTCTCTTTCCTAATTCTGTACTTCTGCCACTCCCAATACAAATCTCATCATCTTTTTTTTAAAATCAATAATGGCTTTATTGGGAGGACGTATCAGTTTACATGTTGCCATATTGCTTTAGCTCTACCACCTCCAGCTCCATCCCCTGTCTTTTTGTCGGTGCCACCGTCTCCAAGCCATACAACAGTTTTGGTCTCAATAATGGGTATACTTCCATAGCTTTATTTTAATTCTAACAAGAAGGCTGTTTCCAGCCAATTTGACCAAAAAATGTTTTTACATTCAATTTTAACAACATTATGCTTTCTTGGTTTTTTCTTGTGTGATCTTTATATATCTATAAAGGCAAATGAAAAGTCTTAAAAGTTATTTAAAATGGTGTTTTAAAAGTGTGCAGATACCCTGTGTGGGCCATGAGAATATTGAAAATGACGTTTTCTTCATATAATTATGTGACAAGTACCACTTCACAGCCAATTCAGAGATAATACTACCCTGATAATCAGATTATTGTGTCGCTGACTCCATCACTTTGCTCTTAGAATGACAGTTATTAGCATTAGTGCAACAAACTACTTTGGCTGTGACTGTTAGCACAGCTGCTACCGTACAAAGTGCTAAATAACATCTCCAGTCTCAATAGGCCCCTTAGGGCAAATACAAGGTTAGCAGGCTGTGGCGGTTGTTTGTTTAGCTGTGTGTTTCAGCAATCCATTAATACTGGAGCTTAATAGTGGTGTCAGTAGCATTAACACACATGGGAGCAATTACCTTGACACAGATTAAGCCCGGATTCAGACGAGCAAAGTTTAGTGTTTAGTTTCGTGAATATGATTTAACCTCTAGGTTTTTTTTTAGGTTTTTTTTTTTAAGCCATCGCTGTAATGCAAGGTCCTACAACTTGGCACAAGATTCGTGTATTTTTTCCCCAAGGCTGGTACAAAATTACAAAAGTATATTTACAATGCAAGTCCATTGAGAACATAGAATAAATTGTG
>OMLC01104501.1:9540-19697 GCA_900302585.1 Regalecus glesne
CAATGGATGGATGGATGGATATATATATATATATATATTTGTATCACTAGATAGGATGCCAGGGCCTTCATCTTCATTATACAAAAAAAAAAAAAAAAAAGGATTCCCTTATCAGTCCCACAAGGGGAAATTTGGATTTCTCTGCATTTTTGACCCAACCTATTGTATAGGAGCAGTGAGCTGCCAACATATGGCGCTCGGGGAGCAGTTAGGGGTTAAGTGTCTTGCTCAAGGACACCTCAAAATGCTGTATGCAGGACCGGGGATCGAACCTGCAACCTTCCGATTGCCAGACGACCATCTCCATTATCCTGCTCCCTTCCCGCTCTCATCATTTAAAATGTAGGCTAATTGTCTTCCTTTAATATTAATTTCTAGTTTGGATGGTATAGCTCAGGAGGGAGGCAGTTGTCTAGTAATCAAAAGGTTGGTGGTTTGATCCCTGGCTCTTTCAGAAAGTGTGGCAAAATGTCCTGGAGTAAAATACTGAACCCCTAATTGCTTGGGACAACAGATACAAATCACACCAACTTACATTCTAAATGACCATTATAATACAGTGTCCCTATAAAGGAGATTGTTATTATCATCATCATCCCTCCGCCTTAACTGTCTCACCCCCCTGAATACCCACACTACCTCCATCACCCGTCCAGCTCTCTGGTTCATCACTGACCTCTACTCTATAAAGGTCTCTTGTCATCAACTAGACAGGTGTTATAAAAGATCTGGTATCACTGTCTCCCCGGAGACCTAAAAAGACCATGTGATATCCTGCAAAGAAGCTCTCTCAAAAATTAAGTCACAATACAATAGCAAACTCATCAGCAATCAGCAAAGCCACTCCAGAATCCTGTTTATAACCATCAACCGCCTCCTCTGCTCCAGTCACTATCAGTGACTCCAGTTCCACCCCAGCCCCTATCAACCAAGGTGTGCCTCAAGGATCCATACTTGGACCCCTCCTCTTCACCATGTATATGCTCCCCCTTTGTCAGATCATCTACCAGCATAGTCTTAGTTTCTAAACCTTCACCGATGGCACGCAGCTCTACATCAGCACTAAACCTTCCAACCAGCCCCACCTCAAGTCCCTAGTCAACTGCTTACACAGCACAAATCCATGGATGGCATCTAACTATCTCAAACGTAACAGTAATAAAACAGAGATCCTGGTTATGGCCCCGAAGGCACTCCCCAAGAGGGCTGAAGCTCTCCACCTGGATCTGAGCAGCTGGTCCAGCTCTCCCTCCTCTGAGGTCTGCAACCAGGGTGTTATTTTTGACTCCATCCTATCATTTCACTGTCATATCAATTCTACCACCAAATCCACTTCCTTCCATCTCAGAAACATCTCCAAACTCTAGCGATTGCTCCCCAATTCCCTTACGGAGACACTCAGTCATGCCTTGATAACCTCCCATCTGGATTACTGCAATAGAGTTCTTTCCATGTTGTCCTTCAAAGTCCTGGAGAGGCTCCAGTATATCTAGAACTTAGCTTCCAGGGTTCTCACCTGCACCAGCCCCTGGCAGCTCATCACCCCTGCCCTTATTCAACTCTATTGGCTCCCAATCAAATCCTGGAAGATAAGCTTCTCAACTCTTCCGAAACTCCCACCACATACAAAATCACCACAATTTTACACTTAGGTAGCTGTTCTTCTCCTTTCAAATGGCTGGTTTGCCATTTGGGAGGCTTCCCGGCTTTAAATTATGCCCACTTGGGATAACCACACTTAAACAGGGCCTGTTAATGTGGGATTTCTCCGCTTGCGTATTTTCCAAATATTGTGTCTCAGTTGCTTTCAAATCCCAAAACACACTCCACCAAAAGTTGGTCCACCCCAAGGATTGGGTCCCCGAACACAAGCAGACTAATATAGTGTACCCTGTCAAATGCGAGGAGGATTACCATGACTTTTACATCGGGGAAACCAAACAGACACTAGCCAAAAGGATGGCACAACACAGAAGAGCCGACATGTTAGTTCAGGACTCTGCAGTCAACACCCATCCACAGGATCCTGGCCACTCTTTCAAAAATGGGGATGTACACATCCTTGGTAGGGAGGAACGCTGTTAAGAAAGGGGGTTGAGGAGGCCATCCATATTTAGAGGGAACAACCATCGTTGTAAAACGTTGTGGGCCTAGGAGTACATATGTCATCATTTTACAATGCTGTGATTACAAATATTCCCCAATCATCTGTGAAAAGTACTCATTACCACTGAATATCCAGTCAATGACCAAACTTGCATATGAACCCAGCCTTTGTTGTTTGGCATGGAACTGTATTGTTTATAACGTCGGGGATTCCAGGAGCGAGCTCAGACTGAAGATCTGATTACTCATGGCTGCTCCCATTGGGGGTTGCCACAGCAGATGATTCATTTCTAACTCTTCCTGTTTTTAGTGTCTTCATTTTGTCAAACCAGCCACCGGATTGTTCTCTCTCACCTCATCCAAAAACCTCCCCTTGGGTCTTCCTCCATTCCTCTTGCCTGGCAGCTCTATATTCAGCATCACAGACAAGGTGAATTCCTTCAGCTGGATGTAAAGCGTAAAACATTTTGTCACTCATACAGGTGACATCTTCAGTCTGAGCTGACTGCAGTCATCCCCACCATACCATACCATACCATAAACCATACCATTGCATGCCAACTAAAACAAAAGAATGGATATTTAACAGTAATGCGGAATAGTATTGATTTAGACCCAATAATGATACAATTGTGGAATATGTGTATTCACAGCATCGCAAGATGGTGACAGATGTACTCTTAGGCCAACCCCTTTGTACAAAGATGATCGTTCCAACTATACAAACAAATGGACCTTTTCGGTCTACAATATTTCCCCCTTCCTTCATTTAATATAATGATGTATCCATCTGATGATTATTCATTTATAATGCTGCTAAAATAAGGAACAAGTATATTTATTTAAATAAATGGATGAATAAATGACTCAAGATCAATCAGCACTAGTTGTTATGACACACATCTGTGGCCTTCAATTTATTCCACGTTAGCGCCATCTTGTGAGGTTTGTTGCAATTGGTCACTTCGTCATGAGACTTATAAGTCAGAGGTCAATCAGGAACAGACTGGATTTTCTCCATATGGTCATATGGAAAGCTCCTCTCCTGTTTTTTTTTTTTCCAACACATTGTGCCTTGGAAAGCATTGCTGTGAGTTTAATTTGCAATTTTGGACAAGTGTTGTGCGGTGCATTTTATAACCTTACATATGTCATGGATATTTATTTGAGTTCATATGAATATTTCCAACACTAAAATAGCTGTGTAGATCATGTAGTTCTACTGTAGTAGCTAGGCTATTTGGTAGATTTTCCAGCTACATCTGTATTTTATCCCTTTTTCTATTGACATGTGATGACAAGTAGCATTCAGTCATTGTTGACATACTTTTGTATAGTTCCAGCTACGTGATCTTGGGCAAAAGACAAAAATAAAGACCTTCAAACTTTACTTCAGCCTCTACGTTTCTCTAGAGTCTGCTATCTATTTTTTTCAGTTTTGTTGCGTAGAGGGAACACGCATCACGGACAGAATACTAGTTTATGTTAGGTTGCTTGACAGTATTGAAAAAGATCAGAGAGGTCAAAACAATTCCATTTTGTTTGTGTAGCCCATCATAAAATAATTGCCTCAGTGGTTTTGACATCAACACAAGATCCTGTCCTTAGAGACTTGGATCAAATATCAACTTCTTTAAAAAACTAACAGGAAGAAAACTGGGAAGAAACCTGAGAGAGACCAACAGGAGGATTGTTACACAGGAAGGGTATCTGGTATGTTTTCTTTCATATCTTGCACATCTGTAAATTTGTTATACGGCGGAGATCGTCAAAATACGCTGTGACATTCATGAGATGGCGACTTTAGATAATCAAAGTGACGCAATCTCAAGTAGCATCGCAATACCACTGATATGATAAAGTATAAAAGCAAGATGACACTGAAAATTTTAATCTATTATAGAGAATGAACATCAAAAAATTGAGACAAAAAAAAGTTTAAACCCTTATCAATGAAATTTTGCTATCATAGGTCCTGCTATTTCTTCATGGCTATGTCAATATATTTTTTCCCAGTAACATAACAAGATTCAATTAAAAAATATTCAATAGGTATAAGAGAATAAGGTATAAAATTAAAGGTAAATATAGAAATCAACCAATAAAGCATAACAGAACATTTCATAGAACTATCATTTTCAAATTTAAATGTCTATTTTGAACATGCAAAGAGAAAAAAATGACCAAGCATGAATAAAAAAGATGAAAACGAAACCAAAGCAATTCAGTAAAAATAATTCTAAATAATGAATCCCACAAACTTATGTTCAAAATGGAGCAAGATGAAGTCGTAACTTAAATTTCCTGTCTTCTCTCTGTTATTCAATTAATAATACCACATCATAAACTTAGTTTTTCACATATAGAAATAGGTCATTGTCAATATCAGATTCCAAATTGACTCAATACAAAAAACTATTAAAAGGAAAAAAAAACGTGATAAAATGGCAAAAAAAAACCATTTTTTTCAAAAACAACAACAACATCCACCATGGGTCTCGTGGTCATGAGAGAAGCTAAACCTCCTCATCATGCTTGTACCTCTTTAAAAAAACAGGTATACTTATTTTTGATTTAATTTAAACTTGTGCTTTCCTTGAGTTCTTCATCTAAACCATTCTACAAAAAAAGCCAAACATTTTGAAACCGATTTACTTTTGTGAGAGGTATGAAGGCAATATTTCTTAGATTTCAATTTTAGTCATGAAGTTTTCGTGTTCCTTTTTGTGTTCCTTGATAGAAGAATCATGTCTGAATCATGTGGAGTCCAGAAATCTGTAGGTTTTCACCACAGTAACTCCAAAGTGTTGCAAGGCCCCTCCTGAATTCTACTGTCATATCCACTATTTTGAGCGTGTTCAGCTCCAGACTGCTTTGGCTGCACGAGGGGCTGTTAAACCTCCCATCTATATGCAGACTCATCACCATCCTGGATAACACCAACAATGGTTGTCATCCACAAACTTCAGGAGTTTAAAAGATGGGTCTTCTGAGATGCAGTCATTTTGTAAAGGGAGAAGAGTAAAGGGGAGAGCCCATATCCGGGGGGGGCGTTAATGCTGATTTTCCGAGTGCGGGATGTGGTTCTCCCCACCCAGATCTGCTGCCCTCTGTCTAAATCACTGTTAGATGGGGGCAGGTACAGTGAGATGGGAGAGTTTGGAGAATATGGTAAAAGGACTTGTTCTTATATATGGCTTATCTTGTCTAGCGACCACCCAAAGCCCTTTACAATAAACGCCTCACATTTACCGAGCTACGCGGCGGGATACAAACCTGAAACACCTGACTCCCAGGTGTGTTCTCTAACCACTGAGCCACCATGGCTACGTTGATGGTGTGAACACTGAGCCGAAGTCCATAAGCAGGACCCTTCCATATGCCCCTGGAGAGCTAAGGTATTGGGAGATACAGTTCAATTCTATGTTGACTGCATCTTCCACTGACCTGTGTGCTTGATAGCCAAACTGCAGGGGGTCAAGCAGGGGGTGTGATTTCCTTTAGGTGGGCCAACACCAGTTTCTCGAAGGCCTTCATGAGCAGAGACATTTGGGCCTGTTATCGTTTAATCCTGTGATACAGGGTTTTTCAGAGAGTGGGGTGATGGGGGAGCTCTTAAAGCAGGAGGGACTTGGGGCCTAATAATGATCCCTGTGGGACTCTACAAGTAATTTCCATCCATACTAATTCTTCATCAGCTATCTGCAAAAATTGTTGCTGTTTCCCAATATAATTTTTCAGTCATTTTAGCCCTGCCCTTCTCTTACCTTACCATTCTTGAATTAATATTTCATGGCCAACTTTATCGAATGTCGGTTCTAGTTCTGGTGAAGACATGTGAGGACATGTATTACTTAGCTGCTCGCCTTAACTATTGACTTATTAACTAAATACATCCCTACGCCAACTTCATACACAGTTCAATAGTCTACCAGGCGGGTAGACTGGTATTGGGTTTGTGATTTTTATGCTTAGCTTTTTGTGTTCTGGTAATATTTAATATTTTGAGTTGAAACTGTTAGTGATTCTACCATTTCTTTGTATTTAAAGTCATATGCTTATAGGGCTAAATATGGAAGCACCCACTTGTACAGATGTTAGGAGTTTATAACAGACCAAAAACTGTTCGGGGAGCTAACCACCTGATGAAATGGAATAAGGTCTTCCTGGATCTTAAGAAACTAAAAACTGAAGTGGCATATTTACACACTTGAAGAATTGTGAACACATCGGGCTTAGAAGGAGCAGATTTCTACAAATATGTCATTCTAGTTTCAATGTGAAGAGCATAGGCACAGCAAAACCACCATAATTCACAAGTTCCAAAGTGATAGCTGATAAAAATGGCAGATATATGATTTTACAGGGGAACTTGTTCAATATACATAGCATAGCAAATCTATATGCCCCAAACTGGGGCAATGTGGGATTTTTAAGGAGTTTATTTCTATGCTCCCTGGGCTGAATAGTCACCACTTTATTTTGGTTGGAGATTTCAACTGTGTTGCACACCGCTCTGGACCACTCAAGGCCCACTAATAGAACCACAGCTAATTCAGCACAATATATAAACTCTTTTATGGAAGCTTATGGAATAGCAGACCCCTGGAGACTTCAAAAGCCCAACTCCAGACAATATACTTTCTTCTCACCCCCACACAATCATATTCCAGGATAGATCTCTTCCTCTTGGATCCATGGATTATGTTTATTAGCACTTATTAAGCAAGAGAGATATACTGCTTTGGCAGCAGCTAAAATGCACTTGTATTTCAATCTATTTTGTTCCTGCCTCCCGCAGGCCCGCTTAATAGCACATGTCTCATCATTAAACCACAGCGTAGGCTTCTTTATTTTTTTAGCTCTGGCAGTGAGAGGTGCAACTGAATCAAGGAGACTAAAAAGGGCCGTATATAAGTCACTCATGACATTTTCAATAGAGTCGGTCGCTGCAGTGAAAGGAGCCAGGACCTTTGGCAGATGCTGGCAAAGAGTAGCTACAGTGGATGAACCAACGTGGCAAGTGGACATCGTCTCTTTGCATTCATAAGCAGAACGGGCCATTGATGAATTGGATTTGAAAGAAAATGATCTGATACAACAGATGTGGTTACTGAGACATTCAGATCAGAAACAACCATAAAACTAAATCAAGGGTGTTACCGCATGCTGTGACTGTACGTCCGCTTACAAAGGGGAACCAGACAGAGGTGCCCACTGTCCTCACTACTATTTGATATTGCCATAGTGCCTCTTGAAGTCAGGAATAGAACTGCTGAACATGTGCACGATATCACAAGAGGAGAACGGGTTCACAAACTGGTTCACAAACTTATATGAATGACTTGATTCTATATTTATCCAAACCTGACGTGTCCATTCCAACTGTAAAGGATATTCCATCAAAATTTGGGGAAGTATCTAGTTACAAGATTAATTTTGCTAAAAGCATACTCTTTCCCATCAGCGTAAAAGCCAATCTATTGTCATTTAAATCATATCCATTTAGAGTGAGTCTTGACGACTTGACCTGTCTTGGAGGAACCGTTAACAAGAAATACGGAGACCTCTTCAAACATGGATTTTAACCTGTCTCAGAGAAAGCTAAATCAGACCTGCAATTCTTCCTCTTTCCTGTCAATGCTCTAGAGGGGCATCAAAAAGCAACAAAACCATAGGCAACTCGGGGAATTTGGGCAGGGAAGAAAAGGGGATAACATTTAGGAGAAAAAAAAGACCTGAAACGCAAGGCTTTCCCTCCTCATATCATTGGCAGGGAGGATAAACTCAATAAAAATGTCAATTTTGCCTGGGTTTACATTCTTGTTTCAGACGTTTCCTACATTTTTATCTAAAGCTTTTTTAGGGAGTTAGATAGACATGCTATAGACGTGTTCCTGTGGAATAAAAGTACCCCTAGAGTAAAATGGATTTTTCTTCAACATGGCAAGGAGGAGGGAGTTCTTGGCTTTCCAAATTTCATCTTCTATTACTGGGCCATAAATAAAGTTAAAATGTATTACTGGTTGTCAGAGCCTGAGGGTCAGCATGGCCCAGAGTGGGCTCCAATGGAAAGGAGCTTCAGCAACCATATAATTTAGGATCGTTAGTTTGTGGTCCCCTACCTATAAATGTGAAGGTTGCAGGAAATCACGTTATTAAAGGATCCATAAAATGTAGGCACAATGTAGGACGCACTTTGGCCTAAGACTAGTATCTCCTTGCCATTGACTAATAACTCACTATTTCCTCCCTCAATGTTAGACACCACATTCCGGCAGTGGTCCAAAAATGGCTTGACAGACAGATTGCATTCATTGTTAATTATCCAGTATATTGTAGTTAGTTATTGCTGTACATGTTTGGGGTCGTTCTATTGTGTGATTAAAGAGCCTGACAGCTGCAGGAGGAAAAGACCTACGGAAACGCTCCTTCAAACACCTTGGATATCACTGAAGGTATTCTCTAGCCGAGCAATGTAGTCCTGCATGGGGTGAGAACAATTGCCCATCACAGATGACAGTTTAGCCATTATCCTCCCTTGTCCCACTACCTCCACAGTGTTGAGGGGGCATCCCACAACTGAGCTTGCTTTCTTGACAGGCTTATCGAGTCTTGTCAGACGCCGACAGATGTACTCTCAGGCCACCACCCCTATTCAAAGACGGTCGTTCCCTCTTAACATAGTTGGCCTCCTTCAACCCCCTTTCAAACCAGCATTTCTCCCTATCAAGGATGTGAACATCATCATCTTTAATGAGTGGCCGCTAGCCTGTAGATGAGTGTAGACCACAGAGTCCTGGCCTGACATGTTGGCTCTCCTATGCTGCGCCATCCTTTTAGACCAGTGCCTCTCAATTATTTTCTGTTAAGCCCCCCCCTAGCAAGAAGAAAACAATTCGCGCCCCCCCACACACACTCTCCGCCGCGAATATAAATAATATAATTTGTCTATAAAATTGTTATAATTACACCTCTGCATGAAATAATATCCGTATTAACATTAAAGAAAACAAAAAAGATAGAAATATAGTTCAACTTACAACAAAGAATAATTTCATTAATATTGTTTTTAGTCTGTAACAGAAAAGATTTTATGATGCATGCTCAATAATCCAGGTAGGGAAATCACAAAAAGAGGTGAATCTGTTCAGCTGGATCAGAAGTTTATTTAGAAACGTTTCGTCACTCACCAGGTGACTTCTTCAGTCTGAGCTGAAGACAAACATCCCCCTCCTTATAAACGGTACCTTGATGCCACACAACAATAGGTTGGTTTCACATGCAAGGACTCCACCTAGTTACTGGTTCAGGTATGTGGACGACTGGGTTAAAATTAAATCCCAGGACGTACCACAGTTCACTGAACACATTAACTCAGTGGACGCCCACATCACATTCACAAGGGGGGATGCTAAAGATGGCGTGTTGGCTTTCCTAGACTGTGAGGTGAAGGTTGGTGTCGGGGGGCGGTTGTTTGTTAGTGTGTACCGCAAACCCACACATACGGACCAGTATTTACGGTTTGACTCCCACCACCCCCTGGAGCATAAACTGGGAGTCATTAGGACTCTGTACCACCGGGCTGACAACGTCCCCACTGACTCAGTGGCCGGGGAGGAAGAGAAGTCCCATATTAAACAGGCCCTGGTTAAGTGTAGTTGCCCTAACTGGGCGTTTGTTAAAGCCAGGAAGGGTCCCAGACAGAGCTCCAGCCAACTGGAGGGAGGGGAGGAGCCAAAGACCAGACCGGTTGTGATTCCGTATGTGGCGGGAGTGTCGGAACAATTGAGACGCGTGTTTTCAAAACATCGCGTCTCAGTTGCTTTCAAACCCCTGAACACACTGCGGCAAAAGTTGGTCCACCCCAAGGATCGGGTCCCCCGGCACAAACAGAGTAACGTAGACTTCTTCAGTCTGAAGAAGTCACCTGGTGAGTGACGAAACGTTTCAAAAATGAACCTCTGATCCAGCTGAACAAATTCACCTCTTGAGATTTCCCTACCTGGATTATTGATCATGCATCAAGACAGACTCTAATTCTTGTTGAG
>OMLC01104509.1:0-16928 GCA_900302585.1 Regalecus glesne
TATCTTATGCTGAATCCATTATCTATCTTTTGATTTTGTTGAGAGCTGTCCTGCACTTTAGCGACACGAGCAAAGTGTCAACTTTTCATGGAATTTGCAATTTTGACATTTCATCTATACAAAAGTGTGTGTGTGTGTGTGTGTGTGTGTGTGCGCGCACTTTATTGACTGTGCGTCATTTGTCAGAATGCTAACGGATGTGTCTCTCTTTCCCACATGCCAATCTCACCCTCTGGAACTCTATAGAGAGTAAGTTAAGTTGCTAATTTGAATGACAACGCCTCTCTATGCTTTGTGTGTTTGATTATGAAACTGCTGAGTGGGCGACAAATTAATGTCACAAAGACACCAGCATACTACACGCTAACCCGCCTTGAAACGTCACATGATGATCAATTTCCTGATATCATGCAGAAGCAATCAGTATGCAGAGATGTTTATGAACTGTCTCTCATTAATGGCTTTAGTGAATTGCAAAGTAGCTAACCTTGTCAATTTTATTCCATAGTAATAGTTTGGGTATGATCAGATGATTGTTGAGTTAAGTTATCCAGATAACTTCGAAACTTACTGCTGTGACTAATATTACTATCATAAGTGACATATTCCATATATAGTGAACTGTAAATCCGTGTGTGTGTGTGTGTGTGTGTGGTGTGTGGTGTGTGTGTGTGTGGTGTGTGTGTGTGTGTGCGTGCGTGCGTGTCCATGAGACATTTTATGCATGTGTCAGTAAAAAAGTGTAAAATCCATTCATGTGTGTGCATTTGTGCGTGTGTGTATTCAGGTGTTCAGCATGTTCCTGGAGACACTGGTGGACTTTATTCTGGTCCATAAGGAGGACCTGCAGGACTGGCTGTTTGTTCTGCTCACCCAGCTGCTGAAGAAGATGGGAGCTGATCTACTAGGCTCTGTACAAGCCAAAGTCCAGAGAGCTCTGGACATCACACGGTCAGTGACATACACACACAAATATAAAGTCAAGGACGAATACAGACAATTAAGCCCTACCTGGTGCTGATTTGTTTATTCATGATATGTATGGGGATGACTCATTCATGTGTAATATAAATGACAATATGCATTGCAAAGTTGAGTAGTTTTCTCCAACCTCTGGTACTTATACATGCATTACTACTAGGGCTGCAGTTATTTATTATGTTTATATTTATTATTCTAGCTAACACTCTTGACAATGTGTTGAATTGAGAAATGTTTAACAGGAGAAAATACAACTATGTATTAACTATTTATTAACTTGGAATGGAATCGGAATTTACTTCATTCCAATTTGAATATTTCACATTCTAAACATGACTCTTTGCCATTATCTAACTCTGCAGAGCTGGGAAATGACTAACACAAGGATGAAAACTCAAGGAATTATCTTATTTGAGTTTTTGATTAAGCGTTTCAGTCCTAGCCCCATTAGCTTTCCATCAAATCCCTTCCAAAATGTATCTTATGTTCTCTGTCTCCCGCTTCTTCTCTTTCCGTCTCTATCTATCCCTCTTTCTAATCTATTCATCTAATTTTTCTATATAATGCTGTGTGAATGCATGATGTGAATTAATGTTTGAGAATATTGAAGTGACATTAGATTCTGTTGCAGGGAGTCTTTCCCCAATGACCTTCAGTTCACCATCCTCATGCGGTTCACTGTGGACCAGACACAGACCCCTAACCTCAAGGTAAATTATCATTTCTTTTGTTATGTATGGGTCCATGCATAGAAAAGAAAGAAAAAACTGTTGTGTTTTTGAGTTGTGTATGTGAGAAAAGTGAGAGAAAGGGATTGTTGGAGTGGATACTGGAAATATTAGCGACTAGGTAAGCATGGTAACTGCTGCACTGGTATGAATCCATGCCTGGCCATGTGGCTCCATCCCAAACCCCTCACCTTGATCCTTGGGTTCTGATTGGACTGCCCTGCCTCCAATAAGCTGCTCCACTTGCTTCTGAATTCGCTGTAGCCTGGACACACCCTTCAAGCTCTCCTGCTCTATCAGCTCCAGCCCCATGACTCCCCCTAACTTTTTCAGTTAGAGACGTTCCTCTGCTGCCTTCACTAATATCAATAGAACCACAACTTTTACCCCCTTCCCCATCCCCACAGCCTCCTCAACCTAACTTCTCCACGCTCATGCCTTCCTGCTGTCTTTCCACCTATTCTCTCCTTACATTACATTCCCCAATCCCACAGCTTTCTTTCCCCCTTGTTAACCTTCTTCTGTTTCCCCTCCTACTGTGTTCATCTAAAAGTTTCCTTCCTCTATTTCTATCCTCATTTTGCCATTCCTCAAGGTTGTCTCACCCACCTCCAAATATTCTCCTCTCTCTCCCTCTCTTTCTCTTTGTTGATTGACACGGTGCTTCTCCTCTCTCTCTCTGAAGCCTGTGCGGAGCTCGTGTTGTGGGCGAGGCAGGGGAGGGTCCGGGGTAAAATTGTTCCCCCCCAGAGCGCGCCGCCATGCCTGCTCTCTAGATGAGCAGGTTGCAGCCTGGAACCAGTCCTGCCAGGTCAGTGCGCTCCGGGGGGAGCAATTCAGTGGTGCGCGCGATGCTGCTACGTTTTTGCTTGGGTTTATTTGGTTGTTTTTAAAAAATTTTGCTTATGGTTTTCTCAGCGGCCAGTTTAGGTCATAGCTATAGATAAACAGACAGATGAGGTAAAAGGGCGAGTTCGTAGACAGTGTAGAGATAGAACACACAAAAAGAGGTGAATCTGTTCAACTGGATCAGAAGTTTATTGGGAAACGTTTCGTCACTCACCAGGTGACTTCTTCAGTCTGAGCTGAAGGCAAACATTCTCCTCCTTATAAACAGTACCTTGCTGCCACACACCAATAGGTTGGTTTCACATGCAAGTTGGGTGATCAACTGCACATTCAGTGACAAAGGGCACCATTCACAGAGGACGGGGGAATGTTTGTGATCACAGCATTGTAAGACGCCAATAAGTGTACTCTCAGGCCACCGCCCCTATTCAAAGACGGTCGTTCCCTCTTCACGTAGATGGCCTCCTTCACCCCCCTCTCAAACCAGCGTTCCTCCCTATCAAGGATGTGAACATCATCATCTTGAATGAGTGGCCACTCGCCTGTAGGTGGGTGTAGACCGCAGAGTCCTGACCTGACGTGTTGGCTCTCCTATGCTGCGCCATCCTCTTAGCCAGCGTCTGTTTGGTCTCCCCGATGTACAAGTCACTGCAGTCCTCCTGGCATTTAACAGCGTACACTACGTTACTATGTTTGTGCCGGGGGACCCGATCCTTGGGGTGGACCAACTTTTGCCGCAGTGTGTTCAGGGGTTTGAAAGCAACCAAGACGCCATGTTTTGAGTCAGTGGGGACGTTGTCAGCCGGGTGGTACAGAGTCCTAATGTTGTGTGGCATCAAGGTACCGTTCATAAAGGAGGGGGATGTTTGTTTTCAGCTCAGACTGAAAAAGTCACCTGGTGAGTGACGAAACATTTCTTAATAAACTTCTGATCCAGTTGAACAGATTCACCTCTTTTTGTGATTTCCCTACCTGGATTATTGAGCATGCATCAAGATATGCAAATAAATGTTTTGTTACAATCACCGACTATGGTAAAACACTTTTTTGCTGTTCCTGAAAGCTTTTGCTTCTGAAAACTTTTGCATTTTAAAAAGTGTTCATATGACACTTTCCGCAAAAACAAAAACAAAATAAATAATAATATAACAATTCTATCTATGCATATAAACCACCATAGGAACCAAGAAAGGATAAGGTTGAACTTGCTCTCTTATAAACCAATCAGAGAGAGGGATCAAATATACCATATTAGCAAGATACAGTAATATAAAAGATTCCCATTTTAAACAGGGATCTGCAAAATCAAATACTGATATGTCGGCTCCTGAGTGGCTACACTGGAGATATCACAGGTACAACACTTTGCCCACAGGTAACACAGCAGGACCTCATATGGGATGGTAAGGTGCTGCTTTGTCTTGGTTTCTCCGTTCAGGGATTTGAGATGTTGACTAAAATATCATAAAACCAATTCTGCAACGCCAAGGCCACAGTCACCCTTAATTAGTTTGTTAATTTTGTGTGCATGTGTTTGTGCCAGCTTGAGATTATGTACGCTGATGTTAATGCACCAGGGCAGCAACAGACAGCTTGCAGGAACAGAGACCAAATTATGGATTGGAAACACACACAAAAAAGACTTTAGGGAAAAGTGAGAAAAAAAAACTGTTCATGTGGTGTGAGATCAGATATATTGCAAACTGTATTTAAGTCATGGAAAGAAGAATAGACTAGTAGAGTGCAGATCACAGCCAAGCCTATCTCCTTTTCTCTGTACTCAGAATGGACCATTTCCCTTATTCAGTGTGCCAGCAATGTATTAAGGCATAAGGTGTAAAGGAGTCGCATCAGAATGTAAACAAATATGCGTGCAGTACTGTTTCTTGGCTGTTGTGTTATGAATCCTGCTAGTTTCAGGCGATTTTCCAATGCTTTCTTCGAATGATCGCTGGTCCATTTTTTATCTATTCGTTTAATCTCTAGGAAGGACTCAAACTCCGACCATACATTACTAGAATGTACCAATGTACCACCTGAATAAAATCAAGAGCAACCCTATGACTGAAATATGATAACCCTTCATGGTGGACTTGAGCAATACCAAGGGTGCCTGGATTATGGACTTAGTTCTTATGCCTAAAGTTTATGAAACCTTTTAAATATATTGATCAACAATGCAGAGACTATACCCAGATTTCACTGATGGCCCAAAGAAATAAACTCCATGGTTATAAACTTTGGAAAGAAGGCTATATGTCCCAAATATTGAGTGGACCGTAACATGAGCAGGGAGAATTAAATATTTTTCTTGTCAGGTCTAGTAACACAGCTTCAACAAAAAAGTATCAGATGTGTGGTTAATCATCATCTGGATCAAATTACTGGTAACGTAGATGCTGAATGCAACTCTAAACCTGGTCGAGGTGGCTGTTGCAAGCGTGTTGCTGCTGCGCTCTACACATTTCCTGACTACACACATATAGAACGTTAATGTGCTGCAGAAGATGTGACCTGTACTCAGAAGTTACAATAATGGAATAGCCCGGGGTAACAAGACAAGTTAAAGCATGGCAGTCAGATATGATGTCCTCGAGTCAAAAAGCACCATAACTGAAGGATAAATCAGAAGGGAGACATCCAGTGATCATGGAGAGTAGACAAGGCTATTGCTCTATGCCCCCCTTTATCAGGAATGTTACTGCTGAGGAAATTAAGAAGATGTCAGAAACATTTCAGGAAGCTGGTAAAGAAAAGATTTTGACTGAAACTTGAAAGAGAATGACTATATTCCTTGTCATCTCTTTGACACCTCACGCACAGATGTGTTTGACACATCTGCAGACGCAGAAGAAGCCTTCATAAACAGGGTAGATGTTTTAGGCTCAATGCCTACTGAAATTAATTACTCATATTTTGATGAAAAATATTTTAAAAAGATCATGGCCTGTGTTCAGTGAGTGTGACTTGGCCAGAGGCACAAAGCATTGAATCAAGCTCACCCACCCAAAGTGAACGTCAGGAATGGTACAGAGAAAGGTCAAGATGATTGTCATCCTCAATATTCAGGGAAGTGATGAATCAAAGAGAGAACGTGTACCCAAAATCTCTGATAGCTCAGATTCAGAAAACAGACTCCTTTTCTCAAGCTGGGGTAAAAAAAAAGAAGGCAACTTTCCTTGAAAACTACAAGACTTTGTGCTATATGACATACAAGTTCAGTCAAGTGGATTTATTGTCAACCCACATTGGCCATGGTTAGGAGCCAATCTAGATGGTTTGCTAAACCACAATAACAAAGCAGTTGGAGTGGTTGAAGTCAAATGTTCCTACAGCAAATTGTAGATGTCAAGATCCGAGGCATGCAAAGATAAAAGCTTTATTTGAAAGTCAGAGGTGACAAAATTCACTTCGAAATGCATCTTTGTTAATTTCAGTGTCAAGGCATCATGAATATGAGAAATTTACCCTGGAATGATCAAAACATGCTGTTGATTTTCTTTTTCCAAACATGTAACGTTTGTGTTTAAACTTAGTGCTCGATTGTGAACACAATATGTGTGTTCATGAAAATAGAAAGAAATTGCTGTTTAATGAAAGGAGGGTTTAGAGCTGTATGCCTAATGCTATTGTGACTTTTCTTCCTTTTAAACTTATTATCAAAGAAAGAAAGAAAGGAAAGGAAAGGATACCCTTATCAGTCCCACAAGGGGAAATTTGGATTTCTCTGCATTTTAACCCATCCTATTGTGTAAGAGCAGTGAGCTGCCAACATATGGGCCTCGGGGACCAGTTAGGGGTTCAGTGTCTAGCTCAAGTACACCTCGACACGCCTTCTGCAAGAGCGGGGATCAAACCTGTAACCTTCTGATTGCCAGTTGACCACTCTACCCACTGAGCTATGTCTTTTGTAATTTGATGACGAGTTGGGTCTTATATGAGGCATGGTGATACAAACTGATCCCTGGACAAGGTATTTTATGGTTTCTTCCATGTCTTATCTTATAATATGGCCCACAGCATAAGAACTTTTAAAGTTTCTTAACATTTTTCCCATTCTGAAAAGATTCATAAGAACTTGTGAAATACTTTGAGAACAAGAAATCAGAATTCTAAGGCAGGAAGCCAGTTTTAAATGCACACCAGACATTTATTGTAATAATTGACAGAAAAGAGGCAGTTATTTTGGCTATTACAAAATATTGATTTGAAAAAGAATATTGCATACCGTTCATTCAGCCACAAATATCAACCCCCTCTGATAAACTAGTGGGGGAAATAAGTATTACACCATCTGCTGATTTTGTGACTTTGCCCCCTTACAAATAAATGAATAGTCTATGTTTTTCATGGTAGGCTCATCTTAACACCGAGCCAGTATATATAAATACTCCCAGAGAATCAGAGTATATGAATTTTAAACATTTATTTGTGTTTTATTGAGGAAAACAAGTATTTCACTCCCTACAAACCAGTAGGAATTCTGGCACCCACAGACCAATTATGTGACCAGGAGACCCACAGATTAGAAACCCCATCCCTCAGCCAGGACACTGAAATTTGGTCATGGAGGGGTGTTCCATCATGGACAATGACCCAAAACATATGGCTAAAGCAACAAAGGAATGTCTCCAGAAGAAGCACATTAAGGTCGAGGAGTGGCCTAGTCCGTCTCCAGACGTTAATCCTGTAGAGAATCTATGGAGGGAGCTGTAGCCAAAAGTTGCCAAGCGACAACCGACAAACCTTAAGGATTTGGAGAGGATCTGCAAAGAAGAGTGGATCAAAATCTCTCCTGGGATCTGCGCAAACTTAGTGGCCAACTACAAGAAACGTTTGACCGCTGTGCTTGCTAACAAGGGTTTCTCCACCAAGTACTGAGTCATGTTATACTAGGGATCGAAATACTTATTTTCCCACAATAAAACGGAGATAAATGTTTAAAATTTTAAACTGGGATTTTTTTATCTTCTATCTCTCACTGTTAGGATGAACCTACCGTGAAAAATTATAGACCGTTCATTTCTTTTTAAGGGGGCAAAGTCACATCATCAGCAGGAGGTGAAACACTTTTTCTCTACACTGTATAGCTTTCTCAAAAATCTTGTCAAAAATTTAGCGTTCCAGAATACTAGGCAGTATTCTATTCTTGAAGGTTTAAAAAATATCATCAGATTAGGAAAATATTGCAGACAGCCAAAAGAAAACAAGATCTGCACGCCAGAGTATGGAGCATAGCTTTAGTCCATTTTCAATATATAGTTTTCAGAAAAAGTTTGTATCACAAGAGTTTTGAGCCATTGGGACATTATCAGATGTACTCAAGGTTGGGCAACTACAGCTACAGCCTGATCTCTACTTTTTGATTTCACTGTTGTCCTTGCATCATAGGTCTAAGTAATACATTGTTTAGATACATATTTTTCTGCTGAATAAATTCAATGGTTGTTATTTGGACCAAAGTCCTTTCTACTGATCCAATTCCACCTCTTCTTTTTAACTCACATTTTCTGTATGAATACCATTTGGGATGTGATAAAAGTTGAATTACATATTCCCTAAAATTATCCAGAGATCCTGGAACAAAGCTAGTATAACCACCCACAACAGGCAATCTTGTCTCGGTCTCAAATTCCAAAGGGTCAGACCCATCTTGACTTTCAACAGTGAAGTTGTCCTCGATTTTCTTTGGTTTGTCACAAATAGCACATTCCAGTAACGAGTGGTTGGAACCTGAGTCCTTGCTAAAGTTATAAATAAAATAGACCTGGGGTCATTTGAAGAGAACGTTGGAAAATCACGACACTTTGGTAGGATCCATGAAACGACAGCTGATTTTTTTTTTTTTTATGATTCTCTTATCAGTCCCCGAAGGGGAAATTTTGGATTTCCCTGCATTTATGATCCAACCTATTGTATAGGGGCAGTGAGCTGCTAACATATGGGACTTGGGAAGGAGTTAGGGGTTCAGTGTCTTGCTCAAGGACACCTAAACATGCTATATGCAGGACCGGGGATCTAACCTGCAACCTTCCGAATACGAGACAATCGCTCTATCCACTGAGCTATGGCGCCCCTATAAAAAAGCATAAATAAAAAATAAATGTTATCAAAATTAAATTAAAATCAAATTAAAATCAAATTAAAATAAATAAATAAGCTGCGCTGAATGTGTATTTGTTTACAATCTGAACTGAGTCCTTTACACCTTGTGCTTAGGTTATTTGTTGATAAACAAACCAACCCATGATCCGCATCCACTGGCTGACCCGTAACATCTACAGTAACATGAGAAAACAAAACACCAATTAAGTCAGAAACATCCGGCGAATGCCAAACAGTCCACAGCATTAGTATAGCAAGCCACTGTCCTCGAGAGAGCATTGAGGGCATCGTTATTGGCTTTTTATCATATCGCCCGAGTGAAGAAGCCGCACACAATTGGAGAGGATTCAATACTGCCTGCAACTAAAGACACTGTTCAAGAATTTCTTGGCAAGGTTCCTGGCAAAGAAAATAGATGCTGTACCCCTCTCTGATATTACAGTGAGTAGACGCATCAGCGACATGGCTGAGGATGTCTCTGCTCAGCTCGTGGAGCAGGTGAGAGCTAGCGGATATTTTGCATTGCACCTAGATGACAGGACAGATGTAGCCAATGCGGCAGGGTTGCCCGTACACGACAGATTCATTTGGCTCGAACGAATCGTCAATGAGGAAATACTTTTTTGTAAAGCCCCTGAGAGTAGGGCCACGGGGAGAGAGATTTTTCAAATTTTGAACCAGCACGTTGAAGCCAATGAACTTGACTGGTTCTGTTGTGTGGTAGAATATTCTTACGGAGCCGCAGCGATGACCAGGCAAAAGAGCGGAGAAACCGCTCTTACCAAACAGAAAGCCCCTGATGCCGTTTTTGCACATTGCATGCTCCACCGCAAAGCGCTTGTGGCTAAACGGGTTGAGGGTGATTTTAATCAGGTAGTTCAGGACATGATACACGTGATAAACTTCATTAAAGCTTTCCCCTTAAAACACAGGCTGTTCATTCTTCGCGTTTTGATGGATTGCTGCTTCACTCAAATGTAAACTGGCTTTCACGGGGATCAGTTTTGAACCACGGGGATGAGATGCGCACAAAGCATGCATGCAAGGGTGTGATACACACGTACTGCATATGCAAGAAAATGTGCGTCCTTTTTCTCTGAAGATTACACTATGGTCAAATAAGTTCCAAGAGGGAATAACAGAGATGTTCCCAAGACTGCATCAACAGCAATTATCTGGTGGCGAGTTGGACACAATTTCTCCATTGACATAATTACACCTGGAGCACATGCAGGGATACTTCAGAGACTAGTATTTCCCTGACTTTGAACACACCAACCTCAACTGGGTTAGAAACCCCTTTGTTCCTGATGTTGGCTCACAGGAGGAGCTCATTGAGATGGCTTCACCATAGGACTTAAAGATCAAATCTCCGGCCCTTTCCCTCCCCAGCTACTGGCTCCATGCAAGATCAGTATCCCACCCTAGTTGAAAGGCCTCTGAAATGCCTCAAGCCTTTCACTACTACTTGCCTCTGTGAGTCTGGTTTTTCTACTTTAAAAGTTCTCAAAACCAAACGGAGCACGGCTAAATATGGAGAATGACATGCGAGTTGAACTTACAACACTTAACTTGTACTTGCAGCCCAGACTCAACACGACGGGTTCTGAAGGAGCCACCAGGCCCACCTCTCCCATTAATATTCACTGACTCACATGCACACATGCACACACAGAGAGAGATAGAGAGTGATCCATTCTTCATATGACATAGTATTATCATTATTATTATTATTATTCCCTTATCAGTCCCACAAGGGGAAATTTGGATTTCTCTGCATTTTGACCTAACCTATTATAAAGGAGCTGTGAACTGCAGTTGGTGGTTAAGTGTCTTGCTCAAGGACACCTCGACATGCTATATGCAGGACCTGAGATCGATCCTGCAACCTTCCGACTACCAGACGACTGCTCTACCCACTGAGCTATGCCGCCCTCATAGTATGAGGGGCTCTGAAATGTAAATGTTGTCATCTTATCTGAAATACATTGTCATATATCTTTACATCATCTGGAATACATGGTTTTAGTGTTACATTATCTTAAATATGTTGTTGCCTTTTCTGGAGGAGAAATCCCACTCATATAGTGTTGAATTATCTGAATTACAAATGTTGCTACCTTATGGGAGATACATTTAAGTTTTCTATCTTTACAATCTAACACTTATAGATAATCTTCTTCAAAGTTTCACAGCTCCTTCTGAAATGACATGATGTAGTACAGAAAACTTTAAACTGCAAGGAAATGTTCACCACACATTTTTGCTTTTGAAATGGCGGCACACGACCAAATTTTCCGGTCCTCGCAGAGAATCGTGTCCGTCCATGCCTCCCTTCTCCACTTTTTAATTAGCATTTTTATATAGATATACAGTAAAAGGCACTTTTTTTCTCATCCCCGAGCTTCGCACACTTTACTTCAGTCCATCGTGTATTCCCAATCATTTGAAAACATGTGTGGGAATGACGTTAGTCGAGGCCTCAGGGTCTAACTTGAAGCTTACTGCAGTTCTGTTTGGGCCAATTTGTACATCAGCAAATGCCGGCTTGGTTCCAGTAATGTTCTCTCCTTGGGTCAATGCATCAATTAACAAATCTTCAATGTCTGCATTTTTATCCGTCTCATTTTCATTTACCGTGTGCGCTGCTTTTGCTTGCATGGAATCATACTTTTAGTTCAAAATAGTCAGTTTCTTGCACATGTTGTATTGTTTTTCTTTAGCTGGGCTGTTGTTCTTTAATCTATGAGCCTTGTTTCCAGAGTAGTCATATGTACCTTAGGGCACTCTGTCTCCCTCTGTCCCTGTAAAGGTATGGTTGGTCTTGCCTTGGTATGTTTTCTAAGCAACACTCTTGGAAGACTGCCAATGGAATGCATGCACACTTTGCTCCCCTGGACCAGTTGCCACCAGCTATCATTTTAAGCTGTGCTTCTGCTATTTCATAAGACCTGGCGATATCAGTTGCTTTGTCCAATGTTCAATCGGACACGATGTTGAGTAAATTCTCTCTACCAACACTACACAATATTTTCATTGTATAGTGTTGTCTACTCCTTTTGATACAAAGGAGTAGGTAGTGGCATTTTTCATCTCTCCCCTCTTCTTTAACAGGCCAGAAAACATTAAGTCAAGGGGAAGTTTGAATTCGTGCCATGCTTTACGTAGGTTGCTCGCATCCCGGGCCAAATGTGGTGGTGGAACTCCACTGATGTCCATTTTATCCTTTTCACTTTGACACCATGTCTCATTTTGGATTGTGTGTACAAGTAGAAACTCCATACAACAACATGCTAGGATTCAAAGTATTTAGTTAGTGGTTCAACGACATGCACATAACCACATTCAGGAAGGCGAACTTCACACACGATGACATCAATCATCACATGGGCAAAAATAGACCAATCACAAATGAACACCTCTAACCAGTATATTCCATGTGAATATTACACGGATTATCTTAATTGACATGCATTATTATTATTTAATGGATTTTATTTGATAATTCAGTCCTGCATTGACTTCATCACACTGAAGTGTCTTATTGTGCGTCGCTGGGACTCTATCTGACTTGTTTCTTGCTTGTGGCTGAGTTTAGTTTAACAATTATGCTAATTTTGACCTATGAAGACTGTTTACTACTCTAGAAAGCATACAGAACGATCGCTGACCCTGTAGAGGATGTTCGATGTGTTTTGATGAACTTCATGAGAAAGACTTTCAAGTGTAACCAACCATCCAGAATAGTTTTGTGGAACCCCCTCCACTTGTACATTGATTTTTTTCCTGCTCAACACTTAACTACCAGTCATCCTGGGCCTATTGGTTGTCCACGTTTGCAAGCGAGACTCGGATGGAGGCTGTTCACTCTCTTGCCTAAGCCTCCCCCGCTGCTGACTGTGATGCTGTTGGACGACGGTCCGGTCCACCAAGCTGATGTTCCTATGGTTTTGACACATCCTGATCAGGACATATCTGTGAAAATGGCACCTGCTGAAACTGCAGCTTTCCCACCACTATTGGCTGTCAGTGTTCAGATGGCTCGCCATCCCACTTTGAAACCAAAACGGCAACCCTCATCCCAGATAATGACCTCCTCTTCCTGTTATAAGATCCTGACAGCGGCCATGATTAGATGCTCTCAAAGTCTTCCTTGCCCCAAGCCAACAGAAAAATCCTTTCTCAGAGCTGATGTTACTGCCTTTCCACGACACTTGCTTGCTCAGACATCCCATTACCAGTCAATGATTTCAACCTCATACACTCTCCTGCCATGACAACCCACAGCCGACATCTCTTTGTCCCTCTTTCTCCTCAGCCACATTAAAACTTGGGGATTGCATAATCAGGAACATCATTTTCTTTCTGCAGCCAAACACTGTTTCCATGGAACCACCTTCCCCAATATCCTTGATAAGCTCCCAGGGCTGCAGTGCTCCCGGCCTCCACTAATTACATGGGTGTGGGGACAAATGATACAGCTTGTCAGCAATCTGAATAGAACAAAAAGGATCTCAATGAACATTTCAGATTTTCAAGTACTTGTGGAAAGTCTGTTTTTATTTCCAGTCCTATTCTGACACTGGCCTGTAGAGCAAGACATTTCAACGGAATCTTCACTCTCCAGATGTGGTTCAACTCAGCCTGCAGCACTCACAATATAGGTTTTATTGACAATTTCAATCTGATTGGGGATCCTTTCCCCCCCTCGTCAGAACTGACGGAGTCAACCCCAGCAGGTTGGGTAACTGAATGCTAGCAGCCAAATGGTAGAAAACTTTAAGTCCTCTCCACGTGACCCACTATTTATATCCCAACTTTCCTGCCAGAACCCCCATTTCCACCTATGGTGAGAACCCACAGTGCTATTCTGCCTGTCACTCCCCCCCACACACACACACACACACTGACCTTATGTCTTGATGCATGCTCAATAATCCAGGTAAGGGAATCACAAAAAAGGTGAATCGGTTCAACTGGATCAGAAGTTTATTCAAAAATGCGTCATCACTCAATTATCACTCACTAAAGTTCTCTTCAGGGTAACTGATTCGTTAATTAACGGTACATTCAATTTCACCTTTTTAACCTGATGTTGAGCAGTCCAAAAAGTTTCTCACTCATCTTATAAATAAGGTCAATGATATCTGACCCCAAATCCAGCCTGGCCCTTGAATTCTTTTCATTCTCTTGTTAATTCTCTCACTTTTACCCGGTTTCAACCCATTGCAATTTCAATGGGAAAAGCCAGAGACTGTGGGTTCAAACCCATTTTGGTTCAAACCGATTAGTCCCCACATTGCAATGTGGGGACTAATCGTGACATGTAAAATGGGCCTATCTTTAACCATGCCATTTCTTTAGAAAGCAAATTTAAATCCCCTCTTCAAATTTAAATCCTCCTCTATCCCCTCCTTAAGTAACTACAGACCGATCTCCATATTTTATTTTCTAAATCAGGTTCTGTAAAAAGTTATTTAATCTTAATTGATATATTTCACGGATACTATTGGATAGTATCCGTGAAATATAGTTCATGGATAGTATTTTAACATTTTCTAGTCTACTTTAAGGGCACGCCATGGTACTGAGACAGCTTTAGTAAAGAATACTACTGACTGAAGATAGAGGTGATTGGTTGATTTTAATTCTTTAGTTTTAAGGGTTGCCTTTGACAGTCAATCACAGTATCCTCTTACATTGCCTGGAGACTTGGGTAGGCATCAAGGGTCAGCTCTCAGTTTATTATGCGCCTACCTCTTAAACAGAGGATTTTCTGTTGTTCCGAGTAACTACTTTGTTGATGGCTTCGTTGAGTTGTGGTGTCTCTCAAGGCTGTTCTTGGCTCCATTCTGTTTTGTATATACATGCTGCCTTTTGGCCACGTTATGCAGAGTCACAATGTGTTGACCCTTTTTATTGCTGATGACAGTAAAACATGCCACAAGAACCCACAGACCCTTACAGCCTAGCGAGTCTGACATTAAATCCTAGATGTGCCGAAATGTTCTTGAAATTAATAATGATATATCTGAGGTCATTCTATAGGGGCGGCATGGCTCAGTGGGTAGAGCGGTCGCCTGGCGATCGGAAGGTTGCAGGTTCGATCCCCGCTCCTGCAGAGAAGCGTGTCGAGGTGTCCTTGAGCAAGACACCGTTCCCCTAACTGCTCTGCCCTGTGATAGACTGGCGACCTATACAGGGTGTACCCTGCCTCTCGCCCAATGAGAACGGAGATAGGCTCCAGTTCCCCCGCGACCCGGTTTCGGATAAGCAGTTGACAATGGATGGATGGATATCTGAGGTCATTCTGTTCCGTCCCCAAAATCCCATCAGCCCTTTGGGTTCTAATCTTTGTGATCTGTCAAATATTCTTTAGCAGGCTAATGATATTTGAGGTAATATTGGAGGCTAATCTCATATTTGATGATCAAATCAAACATGGTATCCAGTATTGTTTCCTTCAACTCAAAATGATCCCTAAAATTAGGTAATTTCTATCAATTATTGATCAACAATAAGTTTAGCCCCAACACTATGGCCCGACCCTTAATATTAAACTCAGACCAACTTAAGTCCCCAGCTTCTTTGAAATCTCTTCTTAAATCTGTTTTCTTTGTGAAAGCTTTTGTAAATGTTTGATATTTTATTTCATTTACTACTTATTTGGTATTATACTTCTTTTTTCCTCGTCTGGTTTTATTTCTCTGTGAAGCACTTTGTAACATTGTTTCCGAAAGTGCCATTTAGACAAAAGTAGTTACTATTATTGTTGTTGTGACAATTCAACAAGGTATGTGTTAGCTACAACAAAAGCCAAAAAACAGAGACAAGATTGGAGAGGAGTTAAAAATGTTATTGAGGGCAAACAAGTAGGTATTACAGAACAAACTTTTAAGGACCAAACATGAAAAGGAATAAAAATTGTCAGAAAGACACTTACTTCTATGGTGGCTTTTTTCACTTCTGCTGTATCCCTCCATTACATCACTAGAGGTTTAAGTAGCTGAATTAGGTGAATTATTATTATTATTATTATTATCATCATCGTCATAATCATCATTATCATCATAATTATTAACAGGAGAAAGGATCCAGGGAATATTCAGACCTTGTCTACCAAAGACAAAAAATGTGTCTCTCAATAAGGGCTTGACCCACTCGCTAACTTGTTCTCTACCCTCTGTTTCGAATAAGGCATACATGGTTAAGCCCACTCAGTTCAGTTAACTATATATTTCTGTTCTATTCTATTGAGCTCAACATATGTTTCAGTGTTCTCATACACGGTTTTGCCAGGAGCACCAATGAACCCACAAAAAAGACCCATGTTCCTAGTCTTCCCAAATGCCTCGAGTACAATTTACTAATACACTAAATGAAATGCACATAAACCCACTCTTCCCTCTCCCTCTTTCTCCTTCACACACAAACACACACACACACACACAGATGTTTTTCCATGCGAAGGCAAATCAGAAGTGATGCTTCTGGCTGAACATGCAGAGAGTGAGAGAAGAAGAGAATGTGTAGAGGATATGACATGCCCGCTAGTGTATGCCAAGATCATACAAGGGCCTCCACCAAGTACAAAGGCACATATGCCAAGATATAAATGCAGTTGTAATAAAAGACGTGTGTATTTGTGTGTGGCGTGGGGGGCTGGATGGGTGTGTTGGAGTGTAGAAAGTGACAACGGCAGAATGAAAAGAGTGATGGAAACAACAAAGAAGGAAACGCAGTGGCAGGTATAGAGGAGAGGGCTGATGCCATAGAAGACAAACCAGTGTCATCTTTTGAGCAATACATCTTATTCATTCTTGGGATGTGTGAGAGAGAAAGAGACGAAATAAGAAGAAAAACAGAAACAGACGAAGAGACAGATGGCAGAGGAGTAAAATGAAGACCAGGAGAAAAAAAAGAAACATACTAATGTTAAAAGGACAGTCATGTAAAAGTCAGTCTGCAGTGGCCATTTCGATGCACTCTATGAAGCCAAACCAGGTGTGACAATTAGAAGTAAAATGAACAAAATAATAATAATCCCTTATCAGTCCCGCAAGGGGAAATTTGTTCTCTGCATTTTTGACCCAACCTATTGTATAGGAGTAGTGAGCTGCCAACATATGGTGCTCGGGGAGCAGTTAGGGGTTAAGTGTCTTGCTCAAGGACACCTCGACATGCTGTATGCAGGACCGGGAATCGAACCTGCAACCTTCCGATTGCCAGGCGACCGCTCTACCCACTGAGCTATGCCGCCCCAAA
>OMLC01104513.1:0-10034 GCA_900302585.1 Regalecus glesne
CTACCCACTTCTGTATCCTCACCTCTTCTCAACACATGCCCAAACCACCTCAAACGCTGTCTCCTTAACCACTCTTCTATCGACTCTACACCCACCCTTTCTGCAACCTCCGAGCTACTAATCCTGTCCCTCAATGTAACTCCACACATCATCCTCAGCATCTTCCTCTCTGTCGAAACCAGTTTATTCAATTCTTTCACACCCACACTCCAATTTTCCGCCCCATATCCCAGAACACTTCTGACACATCCCTTATATAATCTACCCTTCTGTTTCAACCCCAGCTTTCTTCCACACAGCAAACCTCCTAATTCCTTGAAACTCCCCCAAGCTGCCTTCACTCTGCCCATTACTGCTCTCATACATCCTCCACCATTATTCAACACATCACCCAAAGATGAAGACATTGTAAAATACATGGGATAACAAATAGATGAATTCTTTGATATTAATACGACACAAACATCTTCGGGTACGAAGTATCGAGTAGATGAAATGATTTGGAGGGCACATTTGAATTCACTTGCTCAGTGACTCAACCATTTTTCTCTGTATGTAACCCCGGGTCAATATAAATCAGCTCTCTTTTAAAATGAGATGTCACTTTTGCATGATAACCCCATATGGTATGAAAACCTCTGGAATGACTTTAAATAAGTTTGACTACAGCAACAACAGAGACCAGTAACCACACTGTTTGCCTTACAGGCACACCACACCCTGCCATACCTTTTCCTATCCCCAATCCGGCTCCGTGGGTTGCTGGCTGTGGAGAGGCCTGTTTTCTCAGGGTCCCATTACAACGCGAGTCCTCCTGGCTGCTGCTGCTGCTGCTACTAGTCTGCTCTGCAGTGACCAGGTCTTGGGGCGACAAGCCGCCTGCTGTCACAGCTGATACGGAGACCACCCTGGGGAGGGTAGCCAGCATGTCCTCCATGCTGAAACTAGCGTCCTGGTAAGCATACTGGTTCTGAATGGAAAGAAAAAGAGACAGAGGCCGTTTTAGAAGGAGGTTTGGTTGATTTACAAATGGAGTGCTTGCAGGATACAGAAGGAGGTGTGTTGTGCTTTGAGGATGTGCGTGTGTATGTAGTAATGTCTATCTGAGCTTTTGTCCATTAAGCTTTATTGCCACGAAGTGATAAGTCATGTCATGTCATGATCAACCACTTATCCGAAGCCTAGTTGCTGCAGATATGCTGGTGCCTATCCCAGCACTCATATGGGAGGAGGGCAGAGAAATACTCTGGACAGGTTGACAGTGGATCCCAGGGAAGGCTTGAGGGATTAAGGCTGAATGCCTATCTTGACGCCCCTCAGTGGGTTCAAACTCACAGCCTCTAGCTCGTTAGATCCCACAGAGTATGTTGTACCCCTACCCATTGCAGCCTCAGAGATATGTTATCAATACAAATGGATGATTCACAAAGTTCACACTGAAAGTGACTTCTGTTATTAGCAGAGGTCAGATTTATATGTCACAATTAGTCCCCTCATCGTGGGGTTGGACACAGACTTAGAAGGAGCTCAGGGGGTTAAGGCCAGATGCCTTTCCTGATGCCTTGCTGTGGGTTCAGACCTGCAGCCTCTGGCTCATCAGTATATACCCATATACACACACACACACATAAATATATAAAGCAATAAAAATATAAAGGGTATAAAATAAGTAAAGGGAAGAATTGAAATTAATCTGTATAAAAAGCAATAATGGTGCATCATATATGATCGGTAGTCAAAGATCGTACACAGGTGGTGATCAGATATTGCAGACCTGGTAAACTTGCACTTGTGTTTGTGTGCATGTTATTTTTAAGGAAGTATTATTATAGCCTGAGGAGAGAAGCTGTTCCTCTGCGTGCTGGTGTGTGTTCTGAGAGTCCTGTATGTCCTCCTGGAGGGCAGCAGGGAGAACAGGCTGTGTTGTGTGGTGTGCTGGATCCTTCATGACCCACAGTGACTTCCTGAGACACCACTGGGTGTACAGCTCCTGCAGACTGGACAGCTCACATCCAGTGATGTGCTGGGCTGTGTGGACAACCCTACCCAGGGCCTTGTGGTCATTACTGGTACAGCTGCTGTGCCAGGTGCACGTTAGCAGGCTCTCTCTGATGCCCTGAGGACCGAACGTGTTTGTATTCCTCTGGCGAGCTAGAGCTGAAGGCTACAGTCCATGGGTGCACAAACGTCACTGCTGATCCATGGCTCTCGGTTAGGTATGGTTCTTATTTTTGTGTGGACTAAAAAACACACACCGATATTTGTATTTCATCATTGTTACTCCATCTTTAACTACTGCCAAGTTGAACAGCTGATCAAACAAACAGACTCATTTTAATTGAATAATTCCTTTTGAATCTCAAACATTAAAGAAAACCAAACTATTAAAACTATTTGATTGCTGTTCAGCAAGGTCAACAGGAGCATCTTGAGACCAATGCAGTGAGTCAGGAGGTTAGTACCTCCCTCGGTCAACATGATGAAAATGGGCAAGGCAGATTCAAATGGTCTTGTCTTGAGGTATTGCTTAGAATAATACATTAAAATTAACAGCATCAAAACTGTATTCCAAAGACTTTGATTACCTTTCTGGCATTGCTAAGTCATCCTGTTCCTCATGTTGGGAAACTATGTATATTTTCCCCCAACCTTTATATTTAAATGTACCTCTGCTCGACTTGGGTAGACAAATTTATACACTTTCGACAACCATCCATCATCAAAGGCAGGGAAACTGGAGCCCATCTCAGTTCTCATAGGGCGAAAGGCAGGGACACACCCTGGAAAGGTCATCCGTCACAGGGTCGAGATATTTCGTGGAACAGTGTCTTGCTCAAGGACACTTAGACACGCTTCTCTGCAGGTGCAGGTATCAAACCTGTAACCTTTTAATAATAATAATAATGATTCCCTTATCAGTCCCGCAAGGGGAAATTTGTTCTCTGCATTTTTGACCCAACCTATTATATAGGAGCAGTGAGCTGCCAACATATGGCGCTCAGGGAGCAGTTAGGGGTTCAGTGTCTTGCTCAAGGACACCTCGACATGCTGTATGCAGGACCGGGAATCGAACCTGCAACCTTCTGATTGCCAGGCGACCGCTCTACCCACTGAGCTATGCCGCCCTCTTATTTTCGACAACTTAAAAAGTTTAAAGCTTATAAAGTTTAAATCTTCAAATGTAATTTCCTCTCTAAAACTGAGTGTTGAATATGAGGGAGCTCATTGACCTTTTTTTCCCTCCTGAAAAAAGAAGAAGGTGCAGAAACTGGAGAAAACTGTACCCTAGAGGCATCCATGCGGCTGTGGGGCGTGTAGGCCAGTGGTGGAATATTGAAGGTGTGGGGCACCAGATACTCCTCAGCATCCAACAGATCATCCAGTTCTTCCTCATCCAGGAGACTATGGAAGAACTTGCTGTCATTGGGACTGGGAAGCTTCATGCGGTCATCGCCCTAAAATCGCAAGTTACAGGGGTACAGCGGTTATTTGTATAGTTCACCTATTATTCTCACTACTGACACACGGGGGGAAATGGAATGAGAAGTGAAAGCATCATCTTGGACAGAGATTACACTGAAATCCCCTTCAGTTATCAAGGACATCGGCCTGCTCTGAGTGAGAGGCAAGTTTAGTTTTCATATTCTAGTTGGCTCAGCTGTCACAGGCAACACTGACTGCTCACTGGAACCCCATGTCAGAACACCTGAGCAAACATTTGATCTAGATCTGCTCCTGAGCTATAAAGATTGACCTACTTGAATGACCAAGTACCGCTGGGGATCGCGAGCCATTCGACAGAACTCTGCAGCTAGCTCTTTAAACTTGGGACGACTGTCAGCATCAATCATCCAACCTGAAATAGAGGGAAAAAAGAACAAATTCCCAACTCATCTTCCCAATGAATATTTGCAACAATCTAGAGATTTGAAAATTCCAGTCCCACATGATTTCTGACCATGCCTGCCTGCTCCTGTACATATCTAATCCAGTTCCCAACAGTCCCCTGCAGATCAGAGATGGGCAAAATACGTCACTAAGTATTTTGTTACAAATTACTAGCACTTGCCCATCACGTATCCACATAAAATACACAATACTGGTTTGAGAATATGTAACTAATTAAGATTAACAGTAATTTGCAATTTGAAAATACAAATAACACATTCTATTCTACACATTCAGGCTGATATCACATTTTAGGCATCGAGCAGTGTCAATACAGGTCTGATGCCCCTGACGTTTAAAAGATGAGGCCTGCTAATCTCCCCACATCATAGATTGAAGTGCCCAGTCAGGATATCTTAGAGGTGGGAGGTTGTGAATTCAGGGGTGCATGCTGGGGGGTTTCTGTCAGTCAAGGCGACCTTTAACCGACTTAATGAAAAGCCAATTGAAACGCAACTGGGGGACGCAGAGAAACTGGGCCACAGTAATTGATAAACTAATTCTTTGAGAAGACAATGAGACTGGGCATTTAGCAGATACCTCCAACTCCAGAGGGCCAACTTTTACAAGCAACCAGTGGAATGAGTGTGAAAGAGACAAAACAATATGTTGGCGATATGTAAACCGTTACATCATGCCAATAAAGCTATTTTTGAATAAAGGCAATTTGTTGAAACAAAACTGTACCACTACAAGCCGAGTAGGATACAGTACAAAATAATATGCTAATAATGCCAACAAAACCTAGGACTAAAATAGCATCCTCCTTTGTGTACCGCAATAGTGGCAGTGGCGAGCCCACATTCTTAATGGATTTCCTCCAGTCGTTCTGCGATGTGGTTGCAGGCTAGGGTGGACTGGCAAAATGTCTACAAGCAGGAGCAGCCGACTCATGTGTCTGCATCCAACGTACAGTGACTCTCATATAACCTGTCGTTAGTTGGCAGGATATCTGCAAACGTATTGTATGCCCTTAAGTCTCCCCTTCACGTTTTCTCTTTTATTGTTAGTCTTCATTGATTCTTCTTCCAAGTGTCCTCATGGACATAAACTGGCCCTGTATCCTGTACCAAGTCTATCATTTATATGTGCTCTAAAGTGGCCAATGGGCACCTGGCTTCAGGGACAAAGAATGTGATGAGAGTCGATTTTAATTTTGTACAATGTGAATAAGTGCCCCCAAAGCTTCGTTTGAGTCCAACAGAGTGTAGGTACCATCAGACAGTGCCCAGAGGTAATATGAATATAAGCAGGACCCCTCCCCCACACACACACACTTTTTAATCGAGTCCATCAAGTCACATCCAAGTACAGTGAAGTTCACGATAGAGATGGGTACTTAGCCTTTCCTTAAAGATTCAGGGACCTAGCGTACCTGAAGGAATTTGGCAGCTCTTTCCACCACCAGGGGGACTAGAGAAAAGTCTAGCTCGTGACTCAGGGCCCTGTTGTGTTGATGGTGCCAGATGGCTCTCATTGGCAGAGCCTAGTGAGCAGGAGGGATTGGGGACCTGAATGAGGGGAGTTATGATAGGCTGGAGCTGTTTAGTTGCTGTTTTTAAGAGCACATCAAGGTTTTGAATTCGACGTGGGTTGACCTGTGTGGTTTTGGCACTGCTTCTCTGAGCTGGCAGCAGTGGCCAGAGGTTACAGCGCCACCCGTGACCCTGCTGGCTCACAGTGGGGCAGCAGTGACTGGCCAACAGGACTGGTGTGGTGGTGTAATGGGAGCGAGTCCAGCCAGTAAAATGAGTCACTGGCCACCCTGCTCACTCCTTTTACCTCGGTAGCCTCTGGACTTCAGTTTGGAGCATTTTCTCATTTCAGTGCTACTAGCAGTGGTAGTTTTCAGAAAGGTATTTTCCAAAGGTATTCAGCTAAGAATGATTATACCATCAAAGCAGTGCTTTCTGGTGGGGGGTGTGGTTAAAGCAAGGCCAAGTAAAGATTTTGAGACTGCTCAGTTATCATCACGTAGTCGAAATATTCACCTCTACTGATTACCGCTAAACTGGTAGTGTTTCCCGTAAACAGTATTTCTGTCATTTGAAGCCACATACCATCAATAGAGGAATACACATGTGGTCGTGTCACCCGTCAACATCTTGTGTGCACACCGTTTAGCCGGTACGTGTGAATACAAGCTGCACCTACATTTGACCATAACCATGTAGACATCAATGGTGCAGATAGGAGGCTGGGGCAGACGTTCCCCTTTCTCCAGCAGGTCTGGGATGTCTCTCGTGGGGATCCCGTCATACGGCTTCCCTCCAAAGGTCATCAACTCCCATATAGTCACTCCTAAAAGGAGGCGGAGAAGAGATGAGAAATGTGGAGTGGAGGGGACAAGACGAGAGAGATGAGGAATAGAAATGAGAGACGTGCAAGCAGGCAGAAGAGAGAAAGGAAAAGAAGAGGGGGAGATAGAAGACACTAAGATCGAGGAGGATAGGAATACAAGGGAGGAGATCAGACAAATGGGCTGGTTCTTAAATGCAACACTAGTTGTGAACTTTCTCCTCTCACCTGCCTAAATACTGTTAGTGAGCTAATGAACATTAGAGGGAGTCAATTCACATTTTCACCAGAGTACAATAGCCCCCTGGTCATCGAGTACCACAGGGAACGCGTTTCCACCAGAACTCCCGATACCCTTAATCAAACACATACTATTCTCTTTGATTCGACCCGTCTTGCATGTTAGCTTTGAAATTCCTTTTCTTAATGACTTTGTTAAAAGCCACTACAAGCAGAGAGCTGAAGATGGCCTAAAAATATCATCGTGGACAGGATCTGCAAATTGTTACTTGGAACGCGGAAATACAAGTTTCATAAAACGGAGGAACCTTTGTGGTAGGTCTGCAGTTCTGACATCATGCTCACATGACTGATGGTACGAGGGCATCAAGTTAGTAGTGCCGCCCATCCAGTTTTTCAATATTTAAGGGCAAAAAGATTGATAAAAGTACCTTAAGCCTCTTATGAAACAACACATCTTATTCCCTTCACTAGATATTCTACCTGCTTAATATGTACCCTGTGTCAATGTTTTAAAACCACAAATTACCCATCCCTCCTATAAATCCATCCTGAGACATCAACAGTAAAGCTAAAATAAGTCTATCTGTGTGAATTCTTTAAGCTTTAGTTGCATTTTCTCCGGCTGGAGCATGAGAGGTGGATTTTTACGTGTCATGATTAGTTCCCATGTTGTGCAGGTGGACACAGACTCAGATGGAGCATCATGGATTAAGGCTGGATTCTTTCTTGATGCCTTTTGGGGGGGGGGGTCGAACCTGCTACGTGTGGCTCATCCTTTCCCTAAATGTGCGCTCTGTCACTGAGATACTCCAAACCTGTAATTTCTTAGGCTGGACTATAAATACTGTAATTTTATATTACTACACTTTTTATTAGTGCTTGTATTTTTAAAAAAACTTTAACTTGAGCTTTTATGCGAGAGTGCTGTGGGATATGTATGGGGGCTGTGGCTCAGTGGTTAGTGCTCGCTTCAGGAACGGACGAGCCAGAGCGTTGGATCCACCGCAGGGTGTCAGGAAGGACATCCGGCCTTAATCCCCAGAGCTCCTTCTAAGTCCGTGTCCAGCCTCACAACACGGAGACTGATGGTGACACATAGAGCAGGCCTCTCTCTGGTGTAGGATATGTATGAGGGACAGGGTGACAGCGGTGAGGTGTTTGGTAGGAATGACGGATGGGTTTAAGGTGGAGGTGGGATTACATCAAGGAATGGCTCTGAGCCCTCTCTTGTTTGCAGTGGTGGTGGACAGGTTTGCAAAAGAGATCAGGAGGAGGACTTTCTGGACTATGATGTGCATGGATGACATTGTGATCTAGATGAGAGTACGCAGCAGGGGGAGTTGGGTCTGAAGAGGTGGAGGTATACACTGGAGAGAAGAGGAATGAAAGGAGGAGCAAGACAGAATACATATGTAGGAATGAGAGGAGAGTCAGTGGGATGGTAAGGATGAGGAGGAGAGGTGAGGAAGGTGGATCAGTTCAAACACTTGGGGTCAACTGTTCAAAGTAACAGGGAGTGTGGAGGAGAGGTGGAGGAAAGAGAGCAGGCAGGGTGGAGTGGGTGGAGGAGAGAGAGCAGGCAGGGTGGAGTGGGTGGAGGAGAGAGAGCAGGCAGGGTGGAGTGGGTGGAGGAGAGTGTCAGGGGTGATGTGTGACAGAAGGGTACCAACAAGAGTGAAAGGGAAGGTCTACAGATGGTGGTGAGACCAGCTATGTTGTCTGGTGTGGAGACAGTCGCCCTGACAACAAGACAGGAGGTGGAGCTGGAGGTGTCAGAGTTGAAGATGCTGAGAGTTACATTGGGAGTGATGAAGAAGGACAAGATCAGGAACCAGTCTATAGCTCAGGTTGGAGGGTTTGGAGACAAACCAACAGAGGCCAGACTGAGATGGTCTGGACATGTGTGGAGGAGAGATGCTGGTATACTGGGAGAAGGATGCTGGTATACTGGGAGAAGGATGCTGAATATGGAGCTGCCAGGCTAGAGGAGAAGAGGAAGACCAAAGAGGAGGTTTATGATGTGGTGAGGGAGGACATGCAGGTGGCTGGTGAGACAGAGGAAGATGTAGAGGACAGGAAGAGATGGAGATGATGATCTGCTGTCGGGACCCCTAACAGCAGCAGCCGAAAGTAGTAGTTAAACTCTATGTCCTATTCTTTTAGCTTTTTTGTGGATGAACTGATGCCTGGGCATTTCATTAGCAGCAACATTCCCATCTTGTTTTGTTGTGCATTCGTCAAATGCCCAACAAAACGAGATCAGATGAAGTTTCAGAGAATCCCTCTTCCCCCACGTTTACTCCTTGATCAGTCTTCTCCTATCATGTCACAGAGTGTTTTATCAGGGAGAAAACAATAAGGGGAATGGCGTCCTCATTTTGGATTGTCTGGTCTTTTTCCCCCACAGAGATAGATGTCCTAATATTTCTTAGGCTGCTTCATGTTACATCTCCGGAAAGGCCAGCTTGCATCTTACCGTAGCTCCACACATCACTTTGATGAGTAAACTTTCTGTAGTGTATACACTCCAGGGCCATCCATTTGATGGGCATCTGAAAAAGAAAAGTTCCAACACATGAGTATGATAGGCCTTGGAAGTGTTTTTTTTCCTGTACACTGGTCCATCTGCTTGATGACCATCTGAAAAACTACAGCGGCTGTCTATGGTGGCTCAATTAATTCCCCTCATCCAGGGCAGTTCTCATATTACTGATTCTGTTCATGTTTTATATCTAATGTGAGCAAACTATGTACACAATACAGATTTATACCCTTTTGTAATGGAAGCAGGGTGAAGGGAAAGTCGCTCTATTTGGCCATTGTATTCTTACAATGTAATTTGTCCCCTGCATTTAACCTACTCGATTGTAATGGAGCAGTGGGCAGCTCTAACACCCAGGGACCCATTAGGGGTTCCGTGTCCCGCTCAAGGACACTTCAACATGCTTTCTGAAGGAGCCAGGGATCCAAACACTGACCTTCCGAGTACTAGATGACCCACTATGTGTAGAAGTATGTAAATCCCATACTTTTTCCCTCCAAAGGGTTCCCCACCTAATGCCTTCTGTTTAGGCTGATGGTGGTGGTGGTGGTGGTGAGACAACTTCAATAGCTTATCGACTTGTTGGCATACTTTTATGTTACCATGGAGCCCATCTCAGACTAAAGAACGACAAAGGAAGCTAAAAAAGAAGGCCTGATGAAAGCCAACCCGTTATATCCACTTTGACGGACAGGAAGATGAACACGGACACATAAAAAAGGGCTCTATTGAAAGGGGAAGATAGTGTGGGAGCGAGGTGGACCTGTGATGCTTAGGCTTAGCATGGCGATTGGATTTTCAAGCCAATCCTATTGATTATGGCAGGAGCTATGGCAGCGGAGGGGGTGAGGCTATTCCTAGGTAGAGCAGCTCTTTCTTTCAGTCAATGGAGGGATAAGACCAAACTCTGGCACACACAGGCCACAGGCTGTGACCGACACACTGAGCATTCAGATAGAGACGAGGATGAGAGAGGATGAAAGTAGGTGAATAGACCCCCCCC
>OMLC01104516.1:6117-16767 GCA_900302585.1 Regalecus glesne
ATATATATATATAAACACTTAAAATACAAAGTGTTTTTTGTGTTTAATATAAATGAACTCTGACCTAGTATAGTTCAAAGGTCAGTATTGTGCGCATCACCTAAACGTAGCGTTCGTGTTGCTCTTACAAACAAGCTAACGTTAGCGGACGCAGCGAATATGAGAAGTTACCCCAAAAATGTCAGAAAAAGAAAGAAATCATATCATTTTCACGACGAATGGGAGGTAGAGTTTTTTTTTTTACCACTGTGAAAGGATCCTGCGTGTATTTCACTTGCGGGGCAACTGTGGCAATAGCAAAGCGGCACAATGTGGAGAGACATTCCACTACGTGTCACACAAGCTAGCATGCTAACTACCCACCGGGCAGCGCACTGCGCGCAGAAAAAGCCCGCGAGTTAAAGGCAGCTTTGTGCAAACAGCAGTCTTTTTTCACTAGACCGGTTAAAAACTCCCCAAAAGCAACCGAAGCCTCGCTTAGAACTACGCAAATCTTGATGAAGAAAAAGAAGGCGTTTACAGATGGGGAGGTTTTCAAAGAAGCAATGATGATAATTGCTAAAACTGTGCTTGAAGACGAGAAGTATGGAACCGATGTACTCTCCAGTCTCTCCGATGTTCAACTCGGGGCAACTACAATGCTAAGAAGAGTGTCGGCAATGTCTGGGAACTTGACCGACCAGCTGGACCGTGATCTGTCGAGGTGCCGGTGGTTCAGCATCCAGTGTGACGAGTCGGTGGACAGCAGCAGTACGGTGCAGCTGATGGTCTTTATCCGGATGGTGTTTGACGATTTCTCCACAAAAGAAGAACTTCTGACACTACTGCCCCTGAACACAACTACGAGGGGAGTTGACATTTATAACGCAGTGGAGGAGTTTTTGGTGGAAAAAAAAGGTGCCGCTGGAAAAGCTGGTATCAGTGACTACGGATGGGGCTCCTGCTATGATCGGCCGACACACAGGATTGGTTGCTCACTGTAAAGCTGACTCAGAGTTCCCAAACAAACAATTTTGCAACGTTTTTGTCCCTTTTGGGTGAAATCAAAGAGTTCAGACAGTCCAGAGGTGAGGACACCGTGCTGCTGGATGACACTGAGTGGATACATGACCTTGCATTTTTAACGGACATTACTGGAAAAGTGAACAGTTTGAACTGTGAGCTGCAAGGCAAAGGGAAAACTGTCGCCGATATGATGAGTGCTTTAAATGCATTTAAAGCTAAGATGAACCTTTTCTCTGTGCATTTACAGAGAAAAAAAGTGCTGCACTTTCCCTCTGTGCAGATGGTGCTGAAAGACAATGGTTCTGCATCTGAGGCGTTTGACAAAGTTGCAGAAGAGTACTCTCAGGTCGTAAACAGAGTTGGGTCAGAGTTTGAGAACAGGTTTTGTGACCTGGATCAGCTTGAGCTATGTGTGTTGTTCATTTCTAATCATTTCATGAACGTGGACATATCATGCATTGCTGAGCAGTTAAGTGCAACATTCAGCCTGGATGCTGAACAGGTGGAGATTGAAATTGTAACACTGCAAAATGACCTCCACCTCAAAGCCCACCAGGCTGCACCAAACTTTTGGTGCCTTGTTGACACAGAAAAGTACAGTGGTGTATGCAGCAGCTATGAAGGTTGCAAGCCTGTTTGGTTCAACATATCTTTGTGAATCAGCCTTTTCTGACATGAACTTCATTAAGAACAACCACAAAACATGCCTCACTGATGCACATCTGCAAGACTCACTCAGAGTTGCAGTGTCAAGTTATACACCACAGTACAACACACTAGTTAACAGCATGCAATGCCAGGCTTCCCACTAACTGACAAATACACTGATAACAGATTTGGTGTCCAGTTCCAAGTGTGACATGATTTATTTAAAATTTGAGAGTTGACTTTTGTATTTTAGATGAGTTATTATTTGTACAAACATGGTGCAAAGTAATTCATGATTTGTTAAAAAATGTTAGTGGCTAGCTAGTTAAAATGGGATATTGTGATTTCACAAGACTGTCTAAGAAGTGATCATTTGAAAATGTTCAATTTAAAAAATGTGCAATTAGAGAAAATATAAAAATAAAGTGTTGCATATTGATATTTATCTGTTACTCTATATATTTATTGTGAGAAATCATTAAGATGATCGGTGTTTCCACAAAGATAAATATCATTGATTATTAATAATAACATAGAGTTATAGGTAAATTGAGCAAATTGGCTATTTCTGGCAATTTATTTAAGTGTGTATCAAACTGGTAGCCCTTCGCATTAATCAGTACCCAAAAAGTAGCTCTTGGTTTCAAAAAGGTTGGTGACCCCTAGACTAGAGTATTTACAAGGAACTGCAGAGAAACAGGAACAAATTAAAAACAGATGGCTGAAAGGAGCAGGGGGAATTCACCAGCTGATCAATAGTACTAAACACAAACATCAAATTAGAGAAATAAGCAGCTCTCAAACTTTTAATGGATTGGTTCAATTTCAGTAATAACTCTTTTATATGGATGTCTTGGATGCATGCTCAATAATCCAGGTATGGAAATCACAAAAAGAGGTGAATCAGTTCAACTGGATCAGAAGTTTATTTAATAATAAATAAATCTAAATAATTAATAAATAAACTTCTGATCTAGTTGAACTGATTTCACCTCTTTTTTGTCTTTTATATGCAATTTGCAAACTTAGAGACATCATCGTTGAACTTTGGGAGGCTCAGGTGCATAAACACAAGGAGAGGGTTTTCGCAACTACTACACCTTTCTAAAACAAATAATGGCGCTGTATGGCCATTCACATCAGATGTGACACATTAGAAGCTTAGAGTATGGTTTAATGCTATGAAAGCCCACCACAGATGCAATGTTTGCTTTGAGAATGTTGATGGAGAAATAAAAAATAAGGTCAGAAGGAGTTACATTGTGTCTATGGATTTAGAGAAAGCATGGCTCAGTGGGTAGAGCGGTCGCCTGGCGATCGGAAGGTTGCAGGTTCGATCCCCGGTCCTGCAGAGAAGCGTGTCGAGGTGTCCTTGAGCAAGACACTGTTCCCCTAACTGCTCTGCCCTGTGATAGACTGGCGACCTATACAGGGTGTATCCCGCCTCTCGCCCAATGAGAACGGAGATAGGCTCCAGTTTCCCCGCGACCCGATTTTAGATAAGCGATCGAAGATGGATGGGTGGATGGATATGACAAGGTGCTGAGAGAAGAGGTATGGTATTTTATAAGGAAGTTAGGAGTGGCAGAAGAACATTTGTAAGCGTGGTGCAGGAAATGTGTGGGGGCAGTGTAGAAGTGGTGAGTTTTGTGGTAGGAATAACAGATGGGTTCAAGGTGTTGGTGAGGTTACATCAAGGATAAGCCCTTTCTTGTTTGTAATGGTGATGAACCGATTGATGGATGAGATCAGGCAGGAGTCTCCATGGACTCTGATGTTCGCGGATGACACTGTGACGTGTAGTGAGAGTAGGGAGCAGGTTGAATCTGGAGAGGTGGAGGTGTGCGCTGGAGAGAAGAGTATTGAAAATCAGTAGGAGCAAGATGGAATACATATATGCATGAATGGGAGAGGAGACAGGAGTGGTGAGGACACAGGGAGTAAATGACAAAAGGTAGAGGTGAAGAGGGTGGGTGAGTTTAAATACTTGGGGTCAACTGTTCAAACTCATGATGAGTGCAGAAGAGAGGTAAAGAAGGGACTTCAGTTAGGGTGGATTGGATAGATACAAGTCCCAGGAGTGATATGTGAAAGAAGGGAACCAGCAAGAATGAATGGTAAGGTTTATGAGATGGTAATGAGACCAGCTATGTTGTATAGTTTAGAGATAGCAGAACTGAAAAAAAGACAGGAGGCAGAGTTGAAGATGCTAAGGGTATTGCTGGGAGTGATATAGATAAACAGGACTGGAAACAAGTAAATTAGATGGAAAGCTCAGGCTAGACATTTTGAGGACAAAGTAACAGAGGCAAGACTGAGATGGTTTGAACATGTGTGGGGAGGAGATGCTGGGTGAATTGGGAGAAGAATGCTAAATATTGAGCTGTCAGGCAAGAAGAAAAGAAGAAGACCAAAGAGGAAGTTAATGAATGCGCTGAGGGAGGACATACAAGTGCTTGGTGTAACAGGAAGATGCAGATGACATGAAGAGATGGAGATGGATGATCCACTATGGTAATCCCTAAAAGGGGCAGCTGAAAATGGTAGTTGCAATAGATTTGTCAATGCATCATCAACCCCAAGCAGTGCTTAATTTGTAAATCTGGAGGTGCCGGAGCAAAAAGGGCTCCAGTGACAGATACAACCAAAGAAAGACTCTGAGAGGTCCTGGAAAGCAGAAACAATCATAACAAAAAAATTGTGATTTTGAGGGGAGGGACAACTCTTTCTCTGTACATTTTTTTCTTTGTTTTGTTTTTTGATAGACAAATTTATTGATGTGATTGGATATTGTCGCTTAGGAATATTATGGACGACTTTTTAATAAAATCGAACGAGAAGCGCCAGGTCCACGCAAATAGGTCCCGGAGGGTAAGCAGTTCAAATTGAGAGGTTCCAGAGCTAGCTCAGGCTAGCTCAGGCTAGCTCTGGCACAAATTAAGCACTGCGCGTAAGTGAATATCATTACCTCCCTGAGGTGGATCACTGGCATAATGCTGTTATTTCCAGTTTCTCCTATTGCACTATAAAAGTATCTTCAACTTGATTATGTCAAGTTCTCAAATTGTTTCTCTGATACTCAATTAACATAATTTCATTTGTCAATGAGTTGTCACCCCTAAGTCAATACCCCCACTTGGAGATGTATTTCCATCAAGTATCTTTTGAACTCTCAGTGTAGTTAATATATTCCAGTGCCTCAAATGTCAATTCATCCACAAGAGTTCCTCACATTATATGACCACAAGAGAAAATAACATTCACAAGAAAAGCTTGTCTAGTTCTTAAGGGTAGCATACTTTGTTTTGTTTCCCCTTCAGAGCTGTGAGCAGAAAGTCTCTTCTCTGTGGAAAGAGGAAGTCTGAAAAATGTGGTCACTTTTACAAATAATCTTGTTGCTTGAGTTGAGTATTAATTCTGGAGAAGTAAGTAAAAAGTAACCAAAAAAAAGGTAGGAAAACTTGGAATGTCATAGAATACAGCACAGAGCAAGAGTAAAACCATCTGCACTGTAGCGTGGGTGGGAGTACAATGTCCTCCCACCCAGTCCGCCTACTACTCACACCTCATACACTCTGGCTCCACAAACCCACGGATTCTCCTTTCCATCATAAACAAACTTCTTAAATTCAATATAGTCAAATGACAATATCTCCATTTTCATACTCCATAAATGGTAAGTGGTAAATTGACTTGTTCTTGTATAGTACTTTTCTAGTCTAGTGACCACTCAAAGGACTTGAATGAATGCCTCACATTTATCAAGCTACATGGTGGGTCCCATAAAATTTCATACTACCATACTCCTTCCTGCAGCCTTAATTTCTGCAAAGCCAACCTCCTCTCCCCACCGCACAGGACAAAGCATCAGTCATGGGGCAACAGAGCCTTTTCCATAACTGCCAGCTCCCTGTGGAACTTATTCCCAAGCACACCAGAGGCTGTGGTGATCTGACCACATGAAAAAAAAATCTAAAATCACCTTTAGATATTGCTCTTAATTTTGTATTGTGTTTAATTTTTTATGTTGCGTTAATTTCAATTTATGTAAAGCACATATGACTACTCTGAAAAGCACTCTTTAAAAAATGTATTATAATCAAATTATGTATAATCTTTTACTTAAACTAATCTTAATTCTTATTAGTAATATGTCTATTACTATCTACTGACATGAGGAGTGGGTGTCCCTAGAAAGGAAAGATACTAACTCTGAATTTCTGAGACCATGGTGAACCTTGAATGAAATCAGATATGACATTGAGCCACCTTGAGCTGCCTTCTCTGTTGTACCACAATATGTTTGCTTTAATGTACAGATTACGCCCAATGGCCTCATGATCTCCATATATAAAACCCTATGCAGACATATGACTCTTGATCTGCTTCACAGGAAGCTTCCAACGAACAATAATCATCATATCTACTCCACCCTGAGGAAAGTAGCTATTCCTTAGGGTTTAGCAAACCTTTGGACTAGATTAAAAAGGGATTTCTATGACAATAGTGACATCTGTGGACCTGTCACTGGTGGGGTAATTACTATTCCATCAGCGTAATGGTTCCAACATGATTGCAACTCTGCTATTTAGATTTGTTCTCACAAACCAGGGAAGATTCGAATATGACTACAACCAGCAGACAATCATCACTTGTGTACTATTGGGTTTAATCTCATAATAATGCTTTGTCTGAGTGATTCTGGTATCTTACTATCTTATATATCAATCAACTAAGTGATGGCTATAGGGGTTGGTACAAAATGTATACATACAATGAATGAAAGTGCAAGTATGGTGTCTATCTTGCTGATTGTGGATCAGCAAGGATCAGTCATGGATTATTTTATTGTCACAAATACAAATAGGGCAGAGAGGTGGAGGACACAAATGCAGACTTGGTAGACAGACAGGTTGAATGAAGGGTCTTTAATGCTGAAACACAAATGACAGGCTTACAGTCAGTGCAGAATAAGTCCAAAACAATGAAACGTAGTCCATAGTGGAAAAAAGACAGGCAGGCAGTCAAATACGAGTTGAAGGTCTAAACTACAGGATCAGGCAGAATTGGTGGGCTACAGAACCTTCAGCTGCAGGAAAACACAGAGGTGACCTTCAGCACGAGGTGAATCAGAACGGTTTCTTCTCAAAAGGAGAGATTGGAAAAGGAACAGGCAGAATCAGGGTCAGAGTCAGGTTGGCAAGAATGAAAGAGTCAATGGAAGAACTATGATGAAATGAATCAAGACTGGTATAAATACTGAAGAACTGATGAAGGAATGGCCACCAGTTGCACAGGTGAGTGTGGGAAACAGGAAGGAAACTCCAGGACACATGGTGGACAGATGAAGAAATTGTCAAGACCAGAGTAAAAAATGCTGAAGATCCGAGCCTTGGGAAAGAGACAGAATAGGCAAGGGAAAGACAAAACGGGGCTAAGCAGAAATTGTGATAGCACCCCTCCCACCCCCTCCAGGGATAGGCCCCAGATGTCCTTCCAACCTGATGTGGGTGGAGAAAACAAAAAGGAGATCTCTGAAGGTGGGATTCAGGGAGCAGAACCAATTGATGGCTTGGACAACTGAGAAGAGCAGAGCAGGTGAACTCAGGTGGACAGCCTGAGGACAAAGCAGGGCCAGAGTAAGTATCCTCAGGTAGACAGCCTGGAAACCATCACAGATAGACGTAGTCACTCTGAGGGGTGATCAGGAGTTGTTCTGTTGGATGACAAGATAGACAGACAAATGGACAAACTTACTCAAGAGGACAACTGGAACTCAGAACATATCAGCAGAGCAGCTCTGGAAGTCCACATACCTAGCGAGACCATTCTGAATATCAAGGACATAGGCAGGACTACTTTTGAGGTCGACTAAGATGGTCACACAGAGACCTTGAGGGCCAAGGAGTCACCGTAACTATATAAGGGGGCGGCTAAGTAGCAGGAGGTCAGTAGGATGTTGGCATATGTAGCCAATGCCTTGGGATTCAGCTAGGTGTTGGCAAAGCCAACTGATGACTTGTGAAAAAGCTGGGCATGAGTAGAGATTGCCAACAGCTTGTGGTCAAGCTAGTCATCGGCAGAGGTTACTGAGGGCTCAGGTACAGGCTGAATGTTGGCAACAGCATCTGATAGCAGAACTGGAATAGGCTACTCTTCAGTAGGAGCAGCCGACAGCTTGAGAACAGTTTTCCAATGGCTCAGAAACACGCTAAAATTTCTTGAGGGTAGTCAATAGGTCAGGAATTGGAACAGGTTTAGTGTCATCAGGGGTGGACTACAGCTCAGAAACAGAATGAGAATTGACAAAGATGACAAACAGCTTGGAAAGAGGGTTTGAGAGTGGCTGAGAGCTCCAAAACTGGAACAGCCTGATTGGCACATGGGTAGCCATCAGCCAAGGAACTGGAACTGGCTGATGTAGTGGTGGTGGGCAGCGGAGACTCGGTAGTCCTTGGGCACAAAGATTCCATGGCACAGGGAAACAGAGATATAAAGTCAAGAAAAGTAAGGTGAAAATGCAAGATAAATATAATGAGGCAATGTCCTCTATCTGCAGCAGATAAGGCACTTGGATGAGGCAAGAAAACTGTGACAATACAGGCAGTGCAGTTGTCATGTTCTACAAGAAGAGTGTAAGGTCTTCCTTAAAGAGGATGGTATTTGCTTTTCATGTTGCTCTTCTACCACTCACCTGGCAAAGAACTGTAAAGCAGCTTTGAAGTGCAGAGAATGTGAGAGTGACAGACACATTGCAGTGCTTTATCCTGGGCCCCATTATGGAACATGAGAGACCCCTCCTCAGAGCATGGGAGGGGTGGAGAGACATCTCAGCCAGCAGTCACCTCTGGGTAAACAGAAGTGTGCGACAATGGTATGGTGCCTCGATCCTGTTCTAAGATCTGCCCGGTGAAGCTTTTCCCAAAGAACACCCAAAGCCACTAAGGCCTATGTCATTTGGACACCAGAGTAGCAGGTCACCGGTCAGGTCTGAATGTTTCAACCCCTGCCAGATTAGAGGGTGTGACTCACCATAGACTCTCCACACGTGTGCAGGAGTCACTGAAACATCTGGGAGAAGAGGCACAGAGTCCATCGCAGAATCACTGGATGGAATGACAAGTGTGATGCTCCCCACACTCATCGAGTGCCAGATGACCGGTCAGAGATTCCAGCCCCAGCAGCTGGATAGCACAACATCCATCTGGAGTCCATTGCTCATAAAATACCACACCTAGACCCAGTGGCTCAGACAGCACTACTTCTGGGATGTGACATCCTTGAGGTTCACAAACTTAGAGAGCAACGCAATGGTCCTCACAGCATCTCATATACCCAAAGACCAGACCTCGGCTAACTTGTCATAGGTGACGTCTGCTTGGGCCAAGCCTACAAGCCATGTCTGTGACTTCCTTAGGGGCCAATGTGCTTGACAATGGACGTGCATCTCACCTCACTCCCTGCTGGGCTGTCACCACAAGATTAACTCGCGGGGTTCAGGTTAAGCACAAATGGTGGACTGTTTTCATCACCTGCAGGAGCACACGTGCTGTGCACATAGACCTCATCAAGCCAATGGACACCTCAATTTTCCTCAATGCCTTGTGGTGATTCTTTGCTCTGCGAGGACCTCCTAAGAAAATCCACTCCAACTGTGGAACCAACTGTACAACCACCAGCAAGGAGTTGTTTATACTCCTCACTGAAACTAAAGAGCGAAATGTCAGGAAGTACATAGGTGAACAAGGCTTCTCTTGGGTTTTCAATCCTCCTCATTCCTTCCACATGGGAGGAGCTTGAGAGTGAATGAATGGCATCTCCAGACATATCCTCAAATCCATGCTGAAGCAAACCAGCCCATCACACTTCACTCATGAGGTGCTGCCCACCTTAATAGCAGAGGTCACAGCAATTATTAATGCCAGGCCATTTGCACCCATGTGCCACCCATGTGGCAGCTGCACTACCAAGTCCCTCTGGTTTTGGCAGTGCAGATTGCATACCACACCATGTTGCAGTAGCAAAGGCTCAGCGTGTTTGAGGTTTCTTAAGAAGGAAAGCCTCTGGTGAGCTTTTTTCACCAGGTGTTTAGGGACTGTGAAAGGTATTTTGTCATAGGGATTCTCAGAAATGGGATATTGTTGACCCTCTCCACCTCCTCACCTTTTATGTGGGGGAGGGGCTGTGTGGTCTTCCTGGATATCCTAGAGTCAATGATCTGAGGGAACATAACCATGCTCCAATCCAAGCTAGCAGGCTGAGGCTGGTGGCTTGCACACCCAAAGCTAGCATACTGGAGGCAGGCTGATGGCTCACAAGCCATAGGTATACCCCTGGCTAGGGATGCCCCTAGCCAGATGCTAGCAGCATGAGACACTGGCTGGGAGCTTGCTGACAAACTGCTTGGCTGCTCCAGGGAAGAGCTTGGAGACTCCAGGGAAACATGGGAAGCTGGAATGATGGACTTGGGACGAACAAGATTGGGGTTATAATGGGATTTCCACCTATAGAAAGCCACTACTTGGGCAAACTGAGGGACACAACTCTCGATGGCCATGAGGAACAGAAAGAAGGCTGAGTATTCATTGAGGAAAGTGTTCCTCAACGCACTTAAGTCCTCCCAAGTATATAGTAGAGTATATGAACATCTGCTGGGTCCATCTAGCCAGGTCATGCTGTCATGAGTAAGAACAGGCCAGACAGGTGGATGACCCAAATGCAGACAGACAGATTGAGCTTTTATACTCAAATACAAATGACAGGCTTACAGCTAGTCAGCGGGGAATGAGTCTTAAACAATGAAACAAAGTCCAGAAGGGGAAAAGGCAGGCAGGCAGGTCAAAAACAGGCTGAAAGTCTTAACCACAGGATTAGGCAAGAACAGGTGTCGGAACAGGCAAGAACAGAAGCTTCGGCTGTGGGAAAAGATGGGCAGCCCTCAGCCACAGGACAAACAGAATGACAACTTTACTATGTGTGTGTGTGTAGGGGGGGGGG
>OMLC01104517.1:0-13971 GCA_900302585.1 Regalecus glesne
GGGTGTACCCCGCCTTTCACTCAATGAGAACTGATATAGGCTCCACTTCCCCCGCGACCCGATTTCTGATAAGTGGTTGACGATGGATGGATGAACACTTTAAACTAAAGTTCATTGGGGCCTCCGGTAGTGTAGGGGTGGTAAGACATCTATGTTCAGTACATCTCTACATCATACATTTGGGGGTTAGAATCCCAGCTGCACCGTTTCCAACCACAGCCAGAGGTCCATAGTTAGTGGGTCATAACTGGCTAAGCCTCACATGGGTATAGGGGTTAGGTTGGATAAAGTATTGTGGGTTCACTAGTGTCCCCCTCTGGGTGGTCCAGGCCTCTTGGTTAAGTGAAGGGAAAGTATTCTGCTTCATTCTCCTCTGACGGCCAAGCACTGTGCTTTCCCCACCAGACCATGATGTGTGGACTAGTGAGGGCTAGTGGTCATGTGACTTGGAGGAGACACATGCTACCACTTCCTCCTTCCTGTTGATGTTCTAGAGGGGATCACAGAGACTGACACTCAGAGAATTCAAGAGGGGAGGGGGTAAAATAAATTAAATGAAAAAATGACCCCAGAATGGCAGAATGGCATCACCCCAGAACTACAGTCTGACATCACTCAACAAGTCTCTCCAGACCTCATCAAGACATCTGTCATGCTGAAGACAAGGAACACGCTCTTTAGTGATTAGCAGAGCTAGGTCTTTAAAACAATCAGCCACGGCTCCTCTGGGATTCATTATACTGCATTATGCTGCATCACCCGGGTCAGTTGTGCTCCTGAGGAGGGCAACAGCAGGGTAGGAATGGAGCACAGAGAGGGTGAAATTATCAGGCATAATCTGGCCCTCTGGCCTAAAACCACCTGACCACTAAACTGAGCAGAAAAACAGAAGAGTTAGGGTTAGAACAGAAGAAGATGAGGATGTCCTGAGGGAACAGGGCAGCCTTTTGGAGGGGACAAGTGAGTTCTAAACAAGCTTGTCATCTTGTATTCTGTGAGCCAAACAAAATAAGACACAGGGAACAGCACCACATCAAACAATACGGACAACTAATCCTCCCTCTTTTGGCAGTGGATGAAGAATGCTTTGGCAGGACAACACTGCCCCCTGTGTTTCATATCACACAGCAAAACAAGACTTTGCTTCTATCTTAAGCAGCAGTGACTCCCTCCAAAAAGATGTCTAAATGTGTAGAAGTCAGAACCTGAAGCTTTTATTTTTTTCCATAATTCCCCCTGTGGGACTAATAAAGGAATATCTTATCTTATCTTATGAATATCTTAAAATGGTAAAGCCTAAGACAGCATTGTCCAGTCTAGACCAGAGTTTCAGTAAATGGGTCAAAATGCTCTGACAGAGAGCCTCGTGTCAGTAAAGAGATTTCAATGCAAACCTTAGCTCTGAGAGAACGATTTGTCTTAGATGCCTCCATCCATCATCAACCGCTTATCCAAAGTTGAGTCCAGGAGTCCTGCTGGAGCCTATCCCAGCACTCATTGGCCATTGTTAAATAAAAGCACATTCAGTATCAGCATAAATCATTTTGTGTTTATAATATGTAAGCCTAGATGCCACTTGTTTTTCAAAGATCGGTTAGCTCACTCTAAAACCTTCTCTCCAGTAAAAGTCTCCCTAACCTTATCTGATATTGTTTTTATATCTCCTGGTTTTCAAACTGGGGAATTCAGTCAGAAGTTTTTTAAAGTAATGCACCAAGTTAAGTATATCTCAATTTCAAAGCTGACAACAGAGATAAACAATGTCGATGAGGAGTGTTTCATAATCCCTAGTCCTACCTACCTCATATTTAAACGCTGCATCAAGTAGAAGTTCTTGGAGCATCCGCTGTCCCAACTCTTGACTGGCTTGATCACTCACAAAATGAAGGACAAGCACCTCTTCCTCGAGGAAGTGGCCATGCCTCACCATTGACAACATGGCCACTTTGAACTTCTCCTGCAGACTCCGGCTCCTGTCCACCTTGGTGAACATCATGAGCACATGATAGTACTGGTTGTCCCTAACCACCGTATCCTTCCTCTCTCGCCCTGTGACTCGTTCTTCCACATCTTCCTCTTCAGTACCATCAGTGTGCATCAGCTTAGTTTCCAAAGTCAGGTCTGGATCATTTCTGTTGGTGTTCTGGCTGGCTTGGCTTTGCTTGATCCGCTTAGTGGTGCTGGAAAAGTTCTGCTTCTCTGACCCAAAGTAGTAAAAGGCTACGACAGCGAGCACTGCAGCCAGGAGGAGGACTAGTTGATAGGACCTAAATGTACTGATCCTACCCATGGTGCTGGCCACTACTCGTATGATTCCCATATCTGCCCAAAGAACCAGTCTCTTATCCTGCCAACATCATCAGGGAGGAGGTCAGGGTAATCCATGCAACATCCTCTGACCTTCTAGTTCACGGTCATTCTTGAGAAGCAAGCAGGATTCACCTTCTCCTGCAACAGAAAGACTGTTGTCACTCTCTTTGGATGATTAAATAAACATAAGTATTGTTTGCAATAATTTCATCAGCAAAAAAAAGCTGTTTAAACCTAAATCTTGAGCAGCTCTGTGAAATGTAATTGTTCCAGTGGTGTGACTCTTCCATCGAAACACTTTTTAGTCAGGAAAAGGTGCTTTCAATAAGGTTAGATAATGTTAAGATAGTGAAACCAGTTCTTTTGCCTGGTGTGGAGACAGTAGCACTGACAAAAAGACAAGAGGTGGAGCTGGCAGAGTTGAAGATCCCGAGATTTACATCGAGAGTGAGAGACAGGAACAGCTCAGGGTGGAGGGTGTGGAGACAAAGCCAGAGAGACCAGACTGAGATGGTCTGGACATGTGTGGAGGAGAGATGCTGGTATACTGGGAGAAGGATGCTGGTATACTGGGAGGAGGATGCTGAATATGGAGCTGCCAGGCTAGAGGAGAAGAGGAAGACCAAAGAGGAGGTTTATGATGTGGTGAGGGAGGACATGCAGGTGGCTGGTGAGACAGAGGAAGATGTAGAGGACAGGAAGAGATGGAGATGATGACCTGCTGTGGTGACCCCTAAAGGGAGTAGTCGAAGGTAAGTTGTGTTAAGTTTAGGTATAAGGTTCAAGATAGGGACTGCAGTTTGGAGCTATTGAGATGTTGCCTCCACAACAACTGATGTTCCCTATGGAAAATCCAGCCAATACCTGGGCGGTGCATGGCTTATGTGGTCTGTCTGAAAATGCAGCAAACAAAGGCTTTAAGGCTTACAAAATAAAGTCGGTAGTGTTACCTTCGCATTACAAACGACGGACTCCACGCGTGGCTGCTGAGAACTCACCTGTTCAGGGAGGTTCTGCAATCCGGGCTTGACAGCTTGGTGTGAGCTTTAGCTCGCAATTTTCTGGACTCCCAGTTTCTGAAGCAACACGTTTTATCGGAGCTACGTTACGGAGCAATAGAATTTACACTCTGACCCTTAAATAAAAGCACAAAATCAAATGACATCCATTGGAGACGAAACTGACGAGCGGCTCTGCCTTTTTCTTCTTTTTACAGTTTAAAGGTGGCTGATATCCAGCGTTACGAGGCGTTAGCGCCATCTTCTGCTCCGGAGTGTGCACTAGCGTACGGTTGGAAGCTGACTTGTGGCTCTGCCGTCTCCAGCTCACCACTTTGCAGGTTGATGACCAGGAGGCTGGAAGTGTCTCCATCCTAGACTTCTCCACTCTGGTTCACACATGTCTGACCTCTGTTATTAGTCTGTGGGTTCATTTTCTGCACTGTATGAACTCCACACTCACCTCAGTGCCGCTTGACTTGCGGGACAGACCTCATATAAGCTATGAACTCTCTATCTGCATATGTTACATACATAACAAATGTTATGTTGACCCGGTAAGAGGTGATATGGGAGCCATGCAAGCTTCGCCTGTCTCTTTTTTTATTTTTACGGTTACAGGAAAGGCAGGATACGTTATTTAGTCAGTGTATTCCACAGCAAACTATCTCCTCTGCATCTAACCCACCGTGTTGCACAGGATCAGAGGTCAGCTGCATTTAGGGGTTCAGTGTCTTGCTCAAGGACACGTCAACAAGCCGCAGTGGTTCAGTGGGTCGTAGGGCGTTGCAGGTTCGTATCCTGCCATTGAGCTCAGTATGTGAGTCAGTGTAAAGCGCTTTGAGTGGTTGTTAGACCAGAAAAGCGCTATAATCAGAACAAGTCAATTTACCATTCTGAAGAAGCCGGGCATTGGACCAAAGACATCCCAGTGACTAAACGACACCCTCTTCCTCCTGAGCCATACCACTCATAAAATTACAAATATGTAGCTTTTAGGTCAATTTGTGTGTCACGCTTAGCCCCCACGTTTTGGGGACGAACATAGGTTCAGAGGGAGTCTGGTGAATTAATGCTGGATACCCTTCCTTAAATCCCGCGGTGGGTTTGAACCTTCAACATCAGGATAAATCAGTTAGTGGGGACCGTTCCTCATATTTAATTAGGAGGTATAACATGTCAGATTATGACTATTCATTTTTGTAACATTTAATATGGCTGAGTTACAATTATATCTTTATTTTATATTTCCATTCTAAATTATATCAATCTATGACGGATCTTCTCTGCTGAAGAACTTCAGACGTACTTTGACATTTGTACAGGCAGAGTTAGATTAAACATTTTGAAACAAACGCCACATAGAAAGGATATCAAAAGGTCTGGGTTTCGAACCCCAAACCCTCACGCCGTGAGGCAACAGCGCTGACCACCGGGCCACTACACGGCCGCAGCACATTGTTAATGCTCATATCTTGGTTCAAATAAAGAATAGTAAAAGGGGCATTTACTTCCGGGAGCTGTGCGCTTCTTTTTTCCCCGCCTCCGGCCGCTGCTTTGTCTGCCCGCACCTCGGCTTAGGCTCCTGGCCGCTCGGTATACCCCAGAACCATGTCCGTTTGTGGGCTGTTCTGATGTCCAGCGTTTGTTAAGGCCCCGATAAGACATCACGTCGTTTCATAGTCCAGCAAAATCCATTTTTCTGTGTTAGAATTTAGTTACCGCGACACCGCTGGCAGGAAATAGCTAGCTAGCTAGCTTACTAAGGATGAACTCCAGTACGAGTGTGGTCCAGGTGACCAACGTGTCCCCGAGTGCCTCCTCGGAGCAGATGAGGACCCTATTCGGCTTTTTGGGGAACATCGAGGAGCTCAAACTGTTTCCTCCAGAGTGAGTACTTCACGTCTACACGCGTGTCTTTATAACGGCCGTCAGAGTGGCACCGCACCATGGCGGATTAAGGCCCCGATTGCAGCGACCCGGGTTCAGAACTGGCATCGAATAGTTACCTGCACGACCCGTCTCACATGATAAACCCTCCAGCCTTCTGTGTGTTTCTGTCCTATTCGGGCTCAAAGATCGGAAATGTATGTTTTAAAATTAAGGAAAATCATTTGCATGCGGCCCACTTAGGCTTCGTTCGAGGCCTTCCCTTGCTGCATGTAAGCTACACCAGTTAGACGGGTCGGTTCGTCACAGTCTATGATAGGAAAATATAACGGCCGTTAAGTGGCTACCTGAGTAATAGTTAGAGAGACATTCTCTGTTCATGGGTTCTGCCTTAATACTACCCCTGACGATAACAAGCTCTTACATAGGGACAGTGCATATTAACGAATGTTTAGAATGTAAATATTCCTGAATTAGCCACTGGGATTATTTTCTTCTATTGTCCCAACCAGTTTGGGATTCAGTGGCGTGCTACATGACACATTACGAGGATTCAACCCTTTTTTTGCACTGATAACGAGGTGGCAGGAAAATGTAATAAGCCCCTCCTACTTTTTTGGAATATATGATATGTGTCGTATTCTTTACTGAGCGTTATTGTTGCTAAACTACTTTCGAAATAAAAACGTTTGACCCATGTGCCAAAGTTCTCTAAATGATTTAAAATGTTCTTTAAGATGAGAGCACTGTTCGGGTGAGCAGCTGGATAAGGTTTTGCTTTCGTTTATTGAAAAAAAGAAGCAGAGAAATTATCCTTATCCTTCCCTGGTGTCCCACTTGAAGAAGGCATGTCTTGAATCCCCTGGTTGTATTCTTTGCACAACATATTTGTATTTTCTTCCAGTGACTCTCCCTTGCCTGTGACTTCACGTGTCTGTTTTGTAAAGTTCCATGAGCCTGAGTCGGTTGGCGTATCCCAGCACCTGACCAACACCGTCTTTGTGGACCGAGCCTTGATTGTTGTTCCATTTGCTGAAGGTGGGTTTCTGTTTCATTTATTTCTCATTTAGCCGTTGCATATAAACATCCACTAAACCGCAGAGGTTTATTTGATAGAATTGCATACACTGTCAAGAGTAATGATGAATGAATTTGGCTAAGAAATGCTTTGCTGTGCTTGGCAGTTGTAGGGTTGATATGTGCCCATGTTTTGCAATCAGGCCTTTTTTTGTAAACTTCACTCTGTTCTGTTATTTGTGTTGTGGTTTCCGTAGTCATTTGCAGAGACCTCCTTCCTTGCTGGCTGCAAGCGGTCCTCTGCTGTCACCAGGAGATTAGAAAAAAAATATGGCACCAGCCTCACAAGCCCCTTCTCAGTGTTACTCTGCAGTAAAACATTAACCTTTTCCTCTCTCTCTTCAAGGCGTCTTTTCATTAAAAGATTAGCCACCGAAACACTCTTTGCAAAATGAGTTATCAGGGCGCTCACCAAATCTGAACCAAGTCGACTTGAAAGATTATTTTGTTTTGGAACTGTCAATCAGTGGGCATGTACCAAACAGCATGCAGGTAGATGAGCTGTTCAGTTATGCATGCTAAAACAGATTTTTAAGGTGTGTATTTCCACCGGTCTGTAGTTATTCCCAGTGGATACACTGGAAGATTGTAAACGCTCATGCCTAAGTGTTTTTGGCTTTAACTTGCCCCAGATGTATTAATTATGTACACTGTGCATCTCTGTTCCCAGATTTGAACTAACACATTGGAGGTAAAAGTAGTTTTAAGGCTCTGCCTGACGTTGCAGTGAAATGCCTATCAGAATCAATCCTTTCCACACATGACTCTGAAAGGGTTGAGTGAATCTCACGTTAACGGTGGTGTTTCTTTTGTTGTTGTGTTTTACAGTTGTTTTTCCTGGTTCAGCCAGCCCTATATACCAGGCCCTGCTGAAAATGCCACCAACCGTTTTGTCTCCTGCAGCCTTATCCTGTTTCTCAAGTGTCTTTTCTGTTGTGCGTGTATGTGCGTGAGTGTGTGTGTGTCTCTTTCTCTCTCTCTCTCTCTCCATTAAAAATGAAACTTGTCAGATTCAAAACTAGCCTATTTTCAGATTGCACAACCATGGATCACTGCCCCCGTAAAAAATGTCCGTTTTAAAGTTTATTTCTTGGGTTAAGTCCTGTCGCAAAGGGCCCATTATTCATGCTTCTATCAGGGCTTTTGCTGGCAGTCACCCTTATTGGCAAAACTTGTTCAGTGTTTTTGAAATGTTTGCTGTTTTTAGCACATTACTGTCAACTAAAAAGTAGCTGTACTGTATTTGCATTGTAAATACCCACAGTGTAAGTGTTTGGGTGAGCGTTTATTAACTAGCCACCAGCAAAAGCCCAGAAAAGGAAACGTGACTCGGTCCTTTTCTGTTGTTTTACTGGTGATGGTAAGTTGACGCTTCATAAGTGATTAATTGTACCTCACTGTCTACTCCCAAATTATGAAACTTGTTTTCTGTATCTCGATGTTTTTTGTGTGCTTTATAGCGAAGCAGCCGACGTGAGTCGCTTGTTCATAAAACATCTAATGAAAAGTTGACAGCACACCCCACTGGACAGCCGGCTGTGCTTGCTTACGTTTGGTTCATGACTTAAAAAACAAGTACAGGTGATAAAATCTTGGCAGTGTTGACCACAATGTGTATTGTGAAAATGAAATCATAACTACTAGTCCTGCAATCATAATTTGAAGAAAAGAGAAATAGGGTTCAACCTTTTCAGACAAGACAATGTGATGTTTTTCTTTGGTTTTGTTTTTTTAAATTTTTTTTTGTTGCCACATATCTCTTGTGGTAAGGGTAGTTAGTGAGGTGGCTTGTCTGTGAGTCTTGTCTGAGTGTGGTGGATGTTGGTTGGGAACCTGCACTGATTTCCTTGTTTTTCCTCTCCAGGAGCTATTCCCGATGAATCAAAAGCTCTGTCACTACTGGCCCCAGCCAATGCTGTGGCGGGAATGATGCCTGGGGGAGGGCTCCTCCCCACACCCAATCCATTAGCATCAGTAAGTATATTTATGTATTCAAAACCGATGCCTAGTGTCTCACAGGTCTGAATATTTATCCGGCATAATTGAAGGTCTTTAACATTGTGCCTATACTGTGTCAGTACTGGGAGTTTCCATGGTGATCGAATTGCTCTAATCTCAATGATCCTTTGGACTTAAAAAAACAATAAAAAATAAAAGATGACAGCTGAAGAAACTGCTGATACAGTCGGGTATGCTGAGCTGTACATTTTAAAAAGCAACACAGCCAATATGGAGGTGGCTTGAGGCAAAGCGAACACTGCTGTTTTTAACTGAACTAATATAGAGGGGCATCAGAAAGGTCATCCAGCCTTAATCCGCAAGCTCCATGTAAGTCTGTGTCCAACCCCACAATGTGAGGACTAATGGTGACATGTAAAACACACCTCTCATTTAAGATATGGATGTGATTCACATGTCTCCGAGGAACCATCACCTTATCGTGGTGGAGAGGTTTTAGTGTCTCTATGATCCCGAGAGCTATGTTGTCTGGAGCCTTGTGCTCCCGTTAGGGTCTCCCATGGCAAATTGGTCTCTGGTGGGGACCAGACTAAGAATGGTTCAAGGAAACCCCATGAAAGATCCAAACAGAAGTGACGTTAGCCTGCCCGGAGGAAGCCCGGAGCCCTCATCTAGAGCCAGGCCCAGAAGGAGGGCCCGTCAGCGAGTGCCTGGTGGCTGAGTTTTCCACGGAGCCCGGCTGGGCTCAGCCCGAAAAAGCAACGTGGACACTTCTCCATCCTGTAGACCCACCAACTATAGGAAGAATCAGTGGGGTCGGGTGCACTGCCAGACAGGTAGTAGTCAAGGCAAAGGGTCTCAGCGGATCAGAACCGAGCAACAGAAGCTAGCATTAGGGACGAGAGCTAGTGGATGTTGCAAGGGATAGGAAAGCTGGGAGGTCCCCGCTTAAATCTGCTACCTCTACGACCCGACACCAGATAAGCGGTTGTCAATGGATGGGTGGATGTGATTCATGTGGGTTTTTTGTTTAGATTTCTGTTGAAACCAATTTATAAGTAGTAAACTTGTATGAACATTTTGCCCGTCCTTAGAAACAGTCATTTATTTTAATTTTAAGGGGGTAGCCAATGGTTATGTGATTCCCCAGCCGTGGCAGTGCTGTCATGTTCTTCACTCTCCTGAACTAAACTTATTGGTGTCTATCTGATGATATAGATGGGAGGGACACCCTTTGGAGGCCTTGGGGGTCCCAATATGGATCAAATGGCTGCCATGGGAATGGCTGGACCCAACATGAATCCACAGGTAAGACCGTAATAAGTTGCTTATGAGAATGCCCATTTCTGCGCATTCACTCAACAGATGATTTGTATTGGTTAGTTTTACAAACCAGATGACGGTGTTCTTGCCTCCAAGCCTTAAGGAATGCTTTACTTTTGGGAAACTTGAGTCTTGTTATGAATCCAGCTAAACTCTTTAAAACATTAAATTTTACATTGCCATGTCTGGCCCATGGCTGATTTACTATTTCTTTGATTAACTTACAAGAAATGACCCAATGAGTTTTCTGATGTAGGTCTTTAGGTCTCTTCTGGGCAGCATAGCTCGAGGTAGGGCAGACATCTAGTAATCGGGGGATTGGTGGTTTTAATCCCCAGCCCCATGCATGTTGAAGTATCATTGAGCAAGACGCGGAACCCTTAACTGTTCCCTGGGTGCTGTGGCTGTTCACTGCTCCTATATTTTTATGTCGGTCTATTGCCACATGACACAGGCATGGAAATTTGTCTCTGCATTTAACCCATCCTACTGCATAGGAGCAGTGAGCAGCCACCATTTGGTGCCCGGTGAGCAGTTAGGGGTTCAGTGTCTTGCTCATGGATACCTCAGCATACTCTTTGCAGGGCCGGGGATCAAACCTGCAACCTTCCGATTACAAGATAACCACTCTACTCACTGAGCTATGCCATCCCAGATGGGTTAAATGCAGAGGGTAAATTTCATTGACTGTATCTAAAATGACACATAAGTGAAGAAATTAGCTTTAAAATCATGAGGTTAAGATTTCAGTGATGTTTTAGAAATATCAGCATTTGTTTATGTTAAGAGGCAAGTCTTGGACACTGCTGAATGGAACGTTTGCCCACAGAAAGACAGAGCAGTAACAGTACTGATCAAATCCATAACCTGTATTGGAAAAAACTAATGTCATGTTATGTTGATTACTCTTGGGGATCCCAAGATGTGTACATAACTGTTGGTGTTTCAACACATCTAAACAAACGCTCCTGCCTTTCTTCCAGGCTCTCTCTGCTGACTTCCTGAAGCTCATGCAGTCCATGGACCCTAAGTAAGTATCTACAACTCCACTCCTCTGACATGCACAATGTTAGAACATCAACAAAGGAAAAGAATTGTGTTGTTGAGACAGAGATCAAATTCAGTGATACCTTTTGTAGGTTGAATCCCATGGCAGCAGGACTGGGCCTGAACCCAGGATTGAAGGCCGACTCATCCAACAAGGAGATGGAGGAAGCCATGAAGAGAGTCCGAGAAGCCCAGTCACTCATCTCTGCAGCAATTGACCCTGGCAGTGAGTAATCCTATATTTTCTGTTCTATTAAGAGAGAAATCTACAAATACAGAAATAGATGCAAATATTGTAGACTTGCTTTTTAAGACGTAGGGAAATAGTCTTGAGTTGGAGCCCAACATAATCATAGTTTGTATTATTACACAATTGTCGAGTCCATTTTGCAGTTACATGTGTTGTGGACATTTGTATGAATTTGTATGTTATTTCTCAATATAACTTAATGACATGTATCATTTAGCCGTTGATGCTTTCATTTTGTATTTTGTGGTTTAACAGAATCTTCAGTCTGACTTTCTCTGGAGCCTGTTGGCTATCTTTCTATTTGTATACAGACACATACATTGGAGACATTATAGTGACATTATTGGAATAATCTGACCATTTGAGTGACGTGTCTTTCATTCCTGTTCTGATCAGCTGGTGTTTCTGTCTCCATAGATAAGAAAGATGATAAGCGCAAACATTCCCGCTCCCGGTCCAGATCACGACGCCGAAGGTCCAGGTCTCGCTCAAAACACAGGTAAGACTGCCAGAGCACCATGTCTGTGTCCAATGCGAACACAGTATTCACCTATTCTGCAGTCTGAAAATTTAAATCAAGTGCAGGACAGAATTTGAAGAGCTGTGGGTCCATAACCAGGGCTGATAGTTTCTTCCATTTTCATAAACCATCAACTTTCATCGTGCACACAATGTAATTTATAACACTCTTTAAATAGTTAAAGGTAAAAGCTGTTCTTTCAGCAGAAGGTCAAAGAGCCGGTCTCGGCGGAGGTCCCATTCCAGGAACAGGAGGAGATCACGCAGCCCACGCAGGAGGAGGTCCTACTCTCGAGATCGGAGCCGCCGCAGCAGATCTAGGTAAGCATCTTGCCTGTTCTTCTTCCATATCACGCACTCGGCCAGATGTACAAATTATGATCCATCCATCGTCAACCGCTTATCCGGTGTCGGGTCGTGGAGGTAGCAGATTTCAGCCGGGAACTCCAAACTTTCCTTTCCCTTGTAACATCCACTAGCTCTGATTGGGGGATCTCAAAACATCTCCTTACCCCCCAAGGAGGTGACATTCCATGTCCCCAATGCAAGCTTCTGTTGCTTGGTTGTGGTCCGTTGAGACCCTCTGTCTTCACTGGTACCTGTGGCAGGGCACCCGACCCCACTGATTCTTCCTGTAGGTGATGGGTCTACAGGATGGAGAAGTGTCCACGTTGTTTTTTCGCGCTGAGCCCGGCCAGGCTCCGTGGTAAACTCAGGCACCAGGCGTTCGCTGACGGGCCCTCCTTCTGGGTCTGGCTCCAGATGAGGGCCCTGGGCTTCTTCTGGGCAGGGTATCGTCACTTCTTTTTGGATCTTCATGGGGTTTCCTTGAACCATTCTTAGTCTGGTCCCCACCAGAGACCAATTTGCCATGGGAGACCCTAACAGGAGCACAAGGCTCCAGACAATATAGCTCCCCGTATCATAGAGACACTCAAACCTCGCCACCACGATAAGGTGATGGTTCCTCGGAGAGGAAAATTATGATCCAGAAAAGATGAATGGAAGTAAATGCCTAAATTAATCTGAAAAGCTGCAAGAAAATGTATTGTGCTTGCAAAAGTTGGGGGAAGTTGATGTCTACCTTGTCACCTTTCATCCATTTTTCTTTTGACTGTTTATTGACAGTCTCATCACAGGGACTGTAATAACTTAGAACAAGCTAATGTAAGTGGCCCTGATTCATACAACAAGGAACCAGTCAGTGCAACCAGAATATCCTACCACTGAGCATTCCAATTTTACGTAGTTAAGTATACAGCAAGTTTACCTGTCTCTCCGTCTGTGTCAGGGACAGGAGGAAGGAGGAGAAATCTAAGAAACGGTCAAAAACACCTCCAAAGAGCTACAGCAGTGCCAGGAGATCTCGGAGCATCAGCCGGTGAGTTCCTATTGGTCAGACTTGACTTAAAATTTACTTTTTCTAAAATTCAAACACTGAATGTGATGTTTGATTTTTCTTTGTAATTGATGCCAAGTAGTAGACGCAGGCGAAGTCGCAGTGGATCTCGGTCCCCAAAGAGGAAGTTGTCCAGGTCTCCCTCCCCAAAGCGGTGAGCAGCCCCATTCTGGTCCAATAAATAAATTGTTCTGCGCACTATCTCCTCATCGTAAATTCTATTTGCTCTTTTGCTCAAACAATTACACCCTCTGCATGTACACGTGGTGGTTTCTGGTTCTCATTGTGGTCAGATCGCATCCTGTGGTATGAAAAGGAAGCTAACTAATGGGATTATTAAAAAGACCACCTTCAGGCCTCTGGTGGTGTAGGGGGTTAATGCACCTATGTTCAGTACATCTCTGTGTCATACAGTGGGGTGTTTGAATCCCAGATGTGCTGTTATCCAACCACGGCTGTGGTTCCATGGTTAGTGGGTCATAATTGGCTAAGCCTCACATGGGTATAGGGGTTAGGTTGGATAAAGTATTCTGGGTTCACGAGTGTCCCCCTCTGGGTGGTCCAGGCCTCTTGGTTAAGTGAAGGGAAAGTACTCTGCTTCATTCTCCTCTGACGGCCAAGCACTGTGCTTTCCCCACCAGACCATGATGTGTGGACTAGTGAGGGCTAGTGGTCATGTGACTTGGACTGCATTATATAGTCAGATCATATGTGTTGACTAATGTAAACTGGGCTCTCATCTAGTTTCTCTGGCTGAATGGATGTCTCTCAATGTTTCCTTTTTTTCTCATTCTCAATTTATGTGACCTAAAACGAACCCGGGGGACATGTAATCGATACCAGCCTGGTGATCAGGACTATGACGCTTGGACTGATATCTCTAATGCTATTACACCTCTTAAAGATCATCATCCATCTGTCCATTTCTCCACATTAGACACATGATGAATCTTGGCCCAGTGGCTTGATCTGGCTTGTTTGTATTTTAGATGTCCATTGATAACCTGTATAACCTGAATGATAACCTCCTTCACTATGAAGGAGTTTATCATTATTATGACTGTTTTACCTTTTGTAGCTCATCACTATTCTGTTATCCTGATCATCCTGCTGTAAACTGTGTCTTATTCTGTGTTCACATCCTCCATCACCTGTCTGTCTGTCTGTCTGGGGAGAGAGATCCTCCTCTGTGGCTCTCC
>OMLC01104519.1:2324-15017 GCA_900302585.1 Regalecus glesne
TCCACACATCATGGTCTGGTGGGGAAAGCACAGTGCTTGGCCGTCAGAGGAGAATGAAGCAGAGTACTTTCCCTTCACTTAACCAAGAGGCCTGGACAACCCAGAGGGGGACACTAGTGAACCCAGAATACTTTATCCAACCTAACCCTTATACCCATGTGAGGCTTAGCCAATTATGACCCACTAACTATGGACCTCTGGCTGTGGTTGGAAACGGTGCAGCTGGCATTCAAACACCCGACTGTATGACACAGAGATGTACTGAACATAGGTGTCTTAACCCTCCTACACCACTAGAGGCCATAGTCATCATCTTCAGTGGCCACTTGAAGTGAGTCTGACTGTCCTCCCCATCAGGTTGTCTACTGTTGAGTCTTCAGAAGGCTGTAGAGGTTGATCCATGAGCCACATACTTGGGTGAGGTGGACAGGGGGGAGTTGGTGGCCAGTGGTAGCTGAGCCTTTCGCCCCCTAGTGGTGTTATTGCTTCTTTCTGCAACACAGTGGACCTCATGGCCTGCAGCTCCTTCTTGTGCTGACCTCTTCCAGCAGAGCCCATCACGTGCACATCAGTACAGGTTCTGTTTGGGGAGATGTGCGTCGGACATGCCTGTCCATCGGCGTTGTGGTGGAGATGCTAGTCTTACTGGCTTCTTGTAGAACACAGACGTTGACGCGTCTGTCCTTCAAGCTGAACTTCAGGATCTTTCGTAGCCTCTCATAGTCTCTCAGTCATCTCACTTCCACTAACCACACACGCAGAGGCCTTTTGCTCCTCCACACTGTGCACACTGTTTCTTCGTGGGCTTATCCTGTGTGTGGCCCGCCGTGAGAAGTGATCCTTCCCACTATGCTCATGGCATGTTCGTGCATGTGGTGGGTAGTTTGGATCCTTGCCTTTGCGGTTCGTGCGTTCACATCTGTAACGATTTCTTTTGTCGTTACCTCCACTTCCCTCCAGTTTCCCGGTCCCACTATTTTACATATCCCCCTCCCTTCGGTGAAACACGATAGTCTCTGTCTCTGTCTTCTCCATGCATGACACGGCTGACATCTGTTCCTTGACATTTTCACGCTGTGAGGGTAGCTGTAGCATGTGGGGGAGAATCAGCCCCGGCCAATCTTTTTCCCTCGCACATCGGTTTATGTGCATCAACATGGATGGCGTCTCTTATCAGCGCCCCCACTAAAACCACAGGGTCTGGCAGCCTGCTGCAAGTGAGTGGCAAATTGAACGGTCTCACCCAGCTGCTGGGACAACTAGTGAAACACCTGTCTCGCATATGCTGCGTTGACTTGGGGTACGGGGCGGTGGTTTAAAACATAACCTTCTGCTGCACAGTCCGCTGGCTAACCTGTGCTTGGTGGAGTCAAAGATAAGTCCTGTACATCTGGTCCAGCTAAGGGTAACAATAGAGCTCTTCTCTGCTGTCTTGCAACATATGTAGGGTGGTCCTCGATAATGAGTTCCTTGCTGTCAGCATGCAGCTTAAAAGATGTTAGCCACTCCATCCATCCATCCATCCATCCATCCATCCATCCATCCATCCATCCATCGTCAGCTGCTAATCTGAAATCGTGTCGCAGAGTCATGCTGGGGCATATCTCAGTGGACAGGTCGCCATTCAATCACAGGGCTTGAGCAGTTGGGGGTTCAGTGTTTTGCTCAAGGACACTTTGACATGCTTTCTGCAGGGAGCTGGGGATCAAGCCACCCATTCCCTGAGTAATAAATGACCGCCCTACCTCCTCAACAAAGGGGTCTGTATCATCTCACACTAGCTCTGAAGAAATGGGTAAGGGAGGACATGTTACTAACATACTGGGACCTCTTATAGGCTAAATCATATAGAAAGCTCTCTGAAAGAATTGATCTCATTTCATATATGGATCCATCCATCCATCGTCAACAACTTATCCAAAGTCGGGTCGTGAGGGAACGGGAGTCAATCTCCGTTCTCATTGGGCGAAAGGCGAGGAAACATCCCAGAAAGGTCACCAGCCCATCACAGACCGGGCAAGTTAGGGGACCAGTGTCTTGCTCAAGGACACTTCGATACACTTCTCTCCAGGCGCCTGGATCGAACCCGCGACCTTCTAATCACTAGACAACCGCTGTGCCCACTAATCCATACCACCCCTCGAATTAAATTACACCCACGACACAAACATAGCAGTTTCCTCTCTTTATAAGATGAACTCCCCATTTATAATGACATCCTCACTGTGGGTACTAACTGGAGTCACACACATAACTAATATACTGCCCACTACCCACAATGAGGTCTCTGATTGGTGGAGATAGCTGTTACCATGAAATGGTCAGTAACTGACTGCCCCTATTGAACTCTACCATTATTATCATTGCATTCACCACGGGGGAACCATAATTTCTCTTTCTGACATGCAGTGTTTTTTATGGCACGAGGACAGAAGTGTTCAAAGTGGTGAAAATCCCTACAAGTCAAGTCATGTAATGGAGTGTAGTGCTTCTGGGGCCTCATTTGTGGGTTCCATCATGGCCAGTTTGAAATATAAGATGCCCAAGGTTGCAGTGAGTTTTGCAGGCCGGATAATTGGGTAAAGAAGATGAGCTAATATGAGTCTGCATGAAACCACTTGAACCATCAGGCTGCAGTGAAAACAACAACAACAATTACATAAGATAGAAAAATATGTACAGCTACCAATTTAGCACAGACAATAAAGACTCATGGAAGGTTAGATAACTGTAATTATGATTAGTGAGCAGTCAATGGAATAAGCTTTAAATGGTAAAGAACATGAAATGGTACAAGAAAAGATAGCTGCTACTGGTACTACTCTCCGCTATTCCCATCAGGGGTCCCCACAGCAGATCATCATCTCCATCTCTTCCTGTCCTCTACATCTTCCTCTGTCACACCAGCCACCTGCATGTCCTCCCTCACCACATCATAAACCTCCTCTTTGGTCTTCCTCTTCTCCTCTAGCCTGGCAGCTCCATATTCACCATCCTACTCCCAGTGTACCAGTGTACCAGCATCTCTCCTCCACACATGTCCAGACCATCTCAGTCTGACCTCTCTTGTTTGTCCCTGAACCGTCTAACCTGAGCTGTTCCTCTGATATACTGGTTCCTAATCCCGTCCTTCTTCATCACTCCCAACATAAATCTCAGCATCTTCAACTCTGCCACCTCCAGCTACACCCCCTGTCTTTAGGTCAGTGCTGCTGTCTCCACACCACACAACTTAGCTGGTCTCACCACCATCTTGTAAACCTTCCTTTTGACTCTTCCTGGTACTCTTCCGTCACAAATCACTCCTGACACTCTTCTTCACCCACTCCACCCTGCTTTTACCCTCTTCTCCACCTCTCTTCCACACTCCCTATTACTTTAAACAGTTGACCTCAAGGATTTAAACTCATCCACCGTCCTCACCTCTACCCCTTAAATCCTCACCATTACGCTGTCTCCCTTCTCCTTCATGGTTAATATGATCCATCTTACTCCTGCTGACTTTCATTCCTCCTCGCTCCAGTGCATACCTCCACCTCCAGCCTCTCCTCAACCTGCTCCCCACTCCTGCTACACACCATCCTCCCAATACGTCAGGGGAGTCAAATGTATTGATTGTGTATTGAATATTCTCTTGTTTGCTGTTTCTACAGCTGTTTGGGAGTCTCTGTTTGTCATGTATTTATTTTATGTTTGTTTTTTGGGGGCCAATGGATCAGCGTTGTCATGGTGCCAGCTGTCAGTACCTGGTAACAGGGAAGCCAAGGATCCAAGACGTGAAAGGAATTTTTTATGAGAGTGTTCGTTTCATTAAGGTGTAAAAGGGATGGAGTTTGTCACTGTGTAACTCTATTTTACAGTCTGCCGAAGTTTGTTCATGCAACAGGACACTCTCTCTCGTGCATTATTTGAAATGTAATTCAATCTTAAAAAAATGAAAAGAACTGCCGCACACTGTCTCACTACTGACACGTTTATTAGAGTTTCAGTTTGTCCAAACTTCATTATGCATAAAGGTAGCATCACAACACTGACAGTACACACAACGCACATATAGTGAGATAGGCCCGCTTATGTGTTGTGATTAGTACCCAAACTGTGGGGGTGGATGTGGACCTCGACAGAGCATCGGGCATTGAAGCATCCCGCAGTGGGATCGATCACAGAGAGGCGCCTCAATCATCCAATCAAAGGACCACAGAGACTGTCTGGCTGATGAGCCCCTTCAGCAAAGCAGATGCGTCACCAGTCACAAAATAGCATTAAAAAGACTGGAAAGATACCAAATGGACACAATTGCACTAATAATGTCAATAAATCTAAAGCCACATTAAGGGCAACATGTTGATATATAATGAATCTTATTGATTAAATCCACTCTATAGAAGGCCAAAGGGGGGAGTCAAATTTGGGAGTAAACAATTTATGCATTCTAAATTTTTTAAAAAGTTAAGTCTTCCTGCTGCGCTGCGGTGGGGTCTCCAAACTGGACGTTACCCATCCAAGGGATTCTGTAGATTTGCCAAAGCACTGCAGATTTCCATCACCAAATCAACTTTGCTTCGCAAGGTGTGAGGAATAGAATGCCACATTTTACATTCTCTCAAATTGGCTTTCGCCCTGTCAACATGGATCCTGGCCTGTACATCATTAGTGGGATTCTTGCACTGACTCCTTCTGGCACAATGTCTTGGATCACAAATCCTTCATCAGCAAGCACAAGATCATCTGATTTGAGGACCTCCAGAACTCCACTCTTAGCCATGAGGGTCTTGCCAGAAACTGATCCAGGATATGGCTTGCTGCAATATGTTATCAGAACATTTGGCACAGTACCTAGTAAGATTTTGAATGAATGCTTGCTTCTGTATTTGGAGTAGTTGTACTTCTTTTAGGTTCGTGGAAGCAGGAGTAGAAGTGTCCGTTTCTATGCAATCTATGACCATCCTGCATCTGAAGTTTATTGATGAAATAGGTTCTCTGCATTTAACCCATCCTCTTGCATAGTAGCAGTGAGCAGCTGTAGCACCCTATAGATGTGGAGTGAAGATGGTAAGCTTGAGTGGTTTTTCTCCTGATTTAGCAAAGTGCCCATGATGTCCTTGAACCACAACTTGTGGAGAATATAGATGAATGCAAGTACTGAATTCATCACACCGCTGGAGCTACACCAGAAGAGCTGGGCAAGATACAATTTATGTACCCATGAGGGAGCTTCATGAGAGTCATGAAGATCTGATCATCAAGTGACAGGGATTTTTTCTTCCAGCCAGCAAATTAAATGATGGTCTCCTTTAATCTCCTTGTATAGCTAGTGAAGATGAAGATGTTCCTGTCTGGGATCCCAGTTCCCAATGTAGAGACTTTTTTTTTAAATTCTCTCATCAGTCCCACAAGGGAATATGTACAATCCTCTGCATTTTAACACATCCTATTGTATAGGAGCAGTGAGCAGCCACCATGTGGTGCTCAAAGATTGATGGAGTCAAAGATTGATGCAAAGCATCTGAAAAGTTGACTTTTGAGTGTTGACACAAGGTCAACAGACACACTCTCCTCCACGGACTGACTCTCCTCCACGAGTAGACTCTTCCCCCACCCAGGGAGCCATATTGGACCCCTCTCAAGTGCATCTGTAAAATGGCAGCTGCACATTCTTGAGCTGTCACTGGGCTTCCTGACTGCAAATCTGAAAGAAGAAAAGGAAAATTATACATACAGTCTTATTTACAAAGTAAATAATAAAGTAAATATATATAAAAAATACAATTACATAGTATAGCAAATTTCCTATCTAGCTACCAAGTCAAAGCAGGTAACAAGGATTTGAGGAGAGTTAGAGTCCTTGCTAGAGCTTTAGATGAAACGAGCTTTACATATTGAATAATATGACTAGTAGCAGTATGACTTGTAGACTATATAGTAATTTTGACAGTATAAGGGCTAGGAATAAATAACATTGAATGAATATTTAACTGACTAACATATTGCCAATTAACATGAGGCTCATAGCTAGCTGCTTATCATATGCAGTTGTGACCAACTCACATAATATTAGCATAACATTAGCTACATGTGAAAGTAACTGGATTGCACATTCATATCTATTAAAAACAAGTAATGTCATTACCTTATTTATCTGATCCACTGGTTATTCGCTGCGACACTTGTGGGGGATCAGAAGAACTGGCATTGAAGGATACCCGAGTGGTGATTGCAGTTCAGAACGAAGCAGTACACCATGTTGATGACAATACTATACATTATCCCAGAGTGGAACCATCAGGGCCCTCTGGGCACTCAGTGAGGGCCCAAGTTATTCTAGAAAATATTCAAAAAGTCAGCAGTTCTAACTTTATTTGATCATTTTTGACGATCTACATCTAAACAAAATGCATCTGAGGAATTGAACCTCTCAAATGTGTCTATTCAGTTTATTTATGAAGGGTTAAATGCAAGAAACTCCTTTGTCTCCCTATCAGAACTTTGCCGTCTCTGTGGTTACTATGAAGAAAATGCAATGCTTTGGTGGACCAGCTATTATAATAGAGTAATTTCAAATGATAACAAAATTCAGCCAATATGTAAATCATAAATCAGATTTCCATGTCAGATTGGTCAAGACCCAGGTTACCAACAACTGCCACCAGTATTGTTGGCCAGCAGAGTGCCTGTTGAAAATATGCTACTGTTGGGCAAAGGGGAAGGAGAGGGGGATGGCATGTCCAAAGGTATCTAGAGAGGAGGAAAGGTAGGAGTGTGGAGATGAGAGTTGGAACTTTGAACGTTGGCACTAGAACTGGTAAAGGGAGAGAGTGGGCTGATATGATGGAGAGAAGGTAGGTACAAATAATGTATATGCAAAAGACCAGGTGTAAGGGGAATAGGGCCAATGGCATTGGAGGTGGGTTTAAACTGTTTTACAATGGTGTGAATGAGAGGAGAAACGGGGTAGGAGTAATCCTGAAGGAGGAGTATGACAAGGGTGTGTTGGAAGTGAAGAGAGTGTCAGGAGCGACGAGTATGGAACTGGAAAGCAAAGGTATGGTGATGAATATTGTCAAGTTCATATGCCCTGCAAGTTGGGTGTGAGATGGACGAGAGAGAAGAATCCTCGAGTGAGTTGGACGAGGAGGTATAGCGTTGATAAGCCACAGCAGGACGTTACGGGAAAAAAAGGTGATGATTAGTGAGCAGTGGTTAAGAAAGAGCATTACAGATCAAATGTTTGCATGAGAGTGTTGATATAGTGAAGTTAGATGAGAATGAAGTAGAAGTAGAAGAAGACGAAACCAAAGAAGAAGAAGAGATGCTGGACCAATCATGTCACAAGGAAAAGAAAAGGCGCCGATTAACTACTTAGCTTTGTGGTTTACAATGGATGCTATACTACGAGAAACGTTTCCGCCAGCGAGGACGCCATTCGTGCTGTTTTCACGATTCACGTCCAGAGAAGAGTTGGACTTGACCGTAGAAGGAAGGCCTACCCAAACTGTGAGTTATTTAAAATATATTAGGCCGCCGTGCCGACTGATTTTATTTTGGCCGCCGCTGCCACTGCTCTGTAAACGTTGCAGTCTAATTTGTGAAAACGGTCATTTTGCAGAACAGCGTTCAATCTGTAAATTTACCAACTTGGCTACACGTTTATTTGCTGTGCCACTCTAATGAATCCATCCAATATTATGTATTAACAATTTTTCTGGTTTTCGTTAGTTAGTTTCCTAAATACCGTTTCGCTTTTCACTGTCCATGGCCCTGAAGGGGTTGTTGATAATGGTTGCATTGTCTTGATGTACTTGAAGTGTTGTTGGCTTTGTGTGGTGGGAGGAAGTGGCTTGTCTCATGTTTTGCACACTGGCCAATCTTCACCATATTCTACCGAAGTACACACACAGAGTGTAATGATGATGTGTGTGTGGCGGGGGTGTAAGCAGGACTTACATTTTGCTTTAGATGTTCTGCGGGGGATAACTCTCACTCGGCATGCCATTTGCTCGTTGCTAAGGCTGGGCTTGGGCAAGAGACTTGTCGTTGTCGTAAATGTTTTCACTGAGACTTCCATTGTGCACCGTGAAAGAAAGTGCCTCAAAGCTGCTGTGCGCTGTTAGACGAATAGGCAGCTCAGGGTTAAGAACAAACCTACCTTTTCATAGCATACTGTAATGAAAAACGCCGATGGAGAAGGGAGGCATTGATAAAAGCGAGTCGCCACAAAGGCCTGGTCATACGACGCCATTTCGAAAGCCAAGATTTGCGGCGAACATTTTGTTAAAGGTTAAGGTTTTCTTCACCATTTCACCAAAGGAACATGGAAATCTGAATGAATGATGTGTTGTTCGGTCCAACCCAAAAAAGAAGAAAAAACACGACACTCTGCTCCACTTACATGACGTACTATGTGTCTGTGTCTGGCGTATTTAGCATGGCAATGCAAGGTGCAGGCACACCGCCAAGTGCATAAATTATGCTAGGAATATGTCCCCACCACGACTCTCTTGTTATTCCTTCTTTCCCCTACCACTTTTGTGAAAGCTTTTAGTTTTTTGAACTTGATACTGAATGAAATGACGTTGGTGCGTACATTAAAACAGACCCAAATGCTTAATGAATCAGTAAACCTAAATCAAAACATTTGTTTCTGCTGTACACCCCCATGTATGACACCACATGCAGCTTTAGTTTAGAAATGAACACACTCCCAGGGATGCCAAACATGCCAAAAAGTGATAGTCCGCCAATAAAAAGATTGCTGTCCAAAATCTTTATCAGTTTATATATATGAATATTAAGTTATTACATTTAACGAAGATTTGTCTTTAAATGTAAGTTCTTGTTATTCTGAGGCAGAAACAAACTTTCAGTCACAAGGGATGAGCTGTAATTACTTTTTGACAAGTGCAAACATGCATTTTATGGATTGTATTACCCCTTTAAAGGGATTTCAAGTAGTAAAAGGTACTTTGTGAGATATAATCTATAAAATATAAGCCCCATGAGTGAAATCAAGTGATTTTGAGGCTGAAAGGTAGGAGCTGCAATCACTTTTTGGCAAGCGAAAACGGCAATCAGTTTTTGGCATATGATCACATTTTAGAACACCTGCTGTAATTAAAAGGAAGCGGAAGGAAGAGTTTATGGGTGGATATATTGGGGCTATGCAGCGCAATGCTTGAGACCTTTTAATGGAATGGGAATTGAAACTGAAGTTCAACTGAGCCTTTTCAGGAGACATACATTGTGTGTGTGTGTGTGTGTGTGTGTGTGTGTGTGTGTGTGTGTGCCCGTGCAGGTACGTCAGCATCAGCTCCTTGTCATTCAGCTCCGACGGCGAGTTCCTCTGCGCTTCCAGCAACACGGAGACGGTGCACATCTTTAAACTGGAGCAAGTGGGACCAAGGTGCGTACACACCTCGTGGCCAAGGCCGCGCGCGAACGGGGGCAGGGCGGCGGGAACGGGACGAACGAACGTGCACGACACGTGACGTCCCGTGTAGTCATTCTCCTGTCATTCTCACGCAGAGGAGAGGACGAGGCCTCCACGTGGACTTCTTACGTGGGGAAGATGTTCTCAGCAGCCAGCAGCTACCTCCCTGCCCAGGTGTCCGGCATGATGAGTCAGGACCGTGCCTTTGCCACAGCACACCTCCTCACATCGGGGCAGAGGAACATCTGCACCCTGGCCGTGTGAGTCGCCGGGTCATTTTGGTTCTGGAGTGGCGGCCATTGCTAATTCGCCGTCCACGGTTATCACGCGGTGTGCGTTCGGGCAAGGACACGCGTGGTTTGGGAGGAGGCTCATCCATTGCTCCTCATTACTTTGAGTCTCGCAGACACACGTCACATTGTGGAAGATGTTAGATACGTGCCAATGAGGGCACATTTGAGGGTATTTTTAAAGCATAAAAGAAAAAGATAAAAAAAATATTAAAACGCTTCAACAAGTGCCTTGATTGTTTCGAAAGGACTAAATTGGGGCCAAATCTATCTTTTAGGATCCAGAGGATCCCGCGGCTGCTGGTGGCCTCAGCTGACGGACAGCTATTCCTCTACAATGTTGACCCACAGGAGGGGGGCGAGTGTGTGTTGGCTTACAAACACAGGTGAGCGATCGTAGGTTCAAATACAGGTCAGAGGGGTGTCAACCAATGGAACAGGGGTGAAGGCATCAGCTAATCCTGTCGGACATCTTTGACAGAAGTCAGTCTGTTCTCAAGAAGTTTCCCTTTGATTCCTATTATCAGGGTCACAGTGAGCCTGAGTCTAGCTGATCATCCTCTGAACACTAACCCTGAGAGACGTGTAATCCTCTTCTCCCAAGAGGAGAATTTCAGTGCTGTGTCGAGTGGGGGAGGGGGGGTCCTCTTTAAATCAAACCCATGTTCACTCTTCTCCCTTTTCTTTTCGTAGGCTTTTTGGTACTGATGAGGACATGGAGCAAAAGGACAAGTCTGAGGGGTCAGAGGTCATTGTCCCTCCACAACAAGCTTGTCCGTCCTACGCCGCGACTGTTGCTATACCCGCCACCGGAGCCGTCACTACGACTCTAACAGGTTTGAAATCACAAAAATTCAAATTTGTGAGTTTGGATAAATGAATTAACTTGTTATTCCGTTTTGCATTTGTCTTTGCTCACGCTGAACACGAGGTTAAATTATCGATGTTAACTGTGAGAATAGCTCCTCATAGAGGTGTGCATCATGCATGTGGGCGACGCCTCTTTCTACGCCGTGCTGTTTTTACATTTAACCACCAAAGCTCGCAAATCAGTCGCTATATCTAGTACATGTATTTTTTCAATGCAAAGGTAACTTGATAATCATCATAGATTCGAGACCCTGAAATTCCACTGGGAGTGGTTCTTGTGGAGTTTAAAACAGATTGAATCTCAGTTGTGACAAGTCCAGCATTCAGCCTGACCTTCCACAAGGGCATCCTTGATGTGTATAGCAGGGGATTACAGCTTGTCCCAGTCACCATGTTCATCATGTGACTTAAACATGCTATAACTGTGACTGAGATGTATTTATATTCTCCTGAGATGCTGCCTCTTAAAAGTGATTATTATTCTGGAATAAATTAGGATTAGGAATAATCACGACTGAGATACAGAACCCTACAAGTACATGACGACAGCACAGTTGTTGATCTCTCATCCAACCGTCCTCACCATTCACATTTGTCTTTTTTTTTTAAAAAGAATGACTAGTTAAAAAACGGGCGTCTGATTGGTCAGTGGCTTGTCTTGGGGGCACAAGTGGTTCAACAGACTGTCGTTCTCCTTCAATCATTTGTGACCAGGCTATTCTGAGGATGGCGGGGCAAAGAAAGGAGAAGTCATCCCAGAATACGAGTTTGCAGCTGGACCTGTGTGTCTGGACGACGAGAATGAGTTTCCCCCTGTGAGCATCTCCTAGGTGTCAGTGAATATCTCTTCATCTAACTAACAACCATCCGCTTCAAACACAAAGATAGATATAAGACCGGGATAACAAGAACAAGCTAACTCCGTTTTAGCATCTCTGACACCGAGTTAGCTTGTTAGCATCCGGGCTCAATCTGTGAATATCTGTGGGTGTAGATATGGCTAACCGCATCGAGACAACATTTTGGGTTTCGGAGTTTATCAAAACCTGACGTATTTATCCTTAGTGGGCAAAACATCGATGATAATAATAGATTCTTTCGTAATGGCAGACGTGATTTCTCTAAAGAAGCCATTGTTGCCCTTTGCCATATCCATGTCCTCATAGCAGTAACCCACCAGATCAGTCTTGACATTGAGGTTTTAAAAAAAAAAAAACACAACAATCTAACGGAAATTAAAAACATGTATCAGCTTGTGAACGTGGGTATTATCTGAACGAGGGCAGCACAGCTCGGTAGGTCGAGCACGTGGTCTGGTGATGGTTGCAGGTTCGATCCTCGGTCCTGCAGATCATACGTCGATAGGAGGGGTTAAAATGCAGAGAATGGCAAATTCCCCCTTGTGAGACTGAGAAGGGAATCTAAATTAAATGAATAAACACAATCCCGTTTCATCCGGGACATATGTTTAAATGAAACTTAATGAGAAAAGCTGACGACCGGCAAGGCAGCTAAACTGCTTTACAAAGTCCTGTTATCAGTCAAGCAGGGACTCGGCGTTGTGTGGAGTTGTAGTTTTTAGAGGCAAATACATTTTTTAAGGGGGGAAAAGTTTTGACTTTGAGATTTCGTGGAATTCTTTAGCATGACCCGAAAGTTCAGGAATTGGTCATCTCTAAAAGTTAAGGACGTAAGAAAGCGTAATTCTACATTCTTCATTCAGACTTTAGTATTAAGCTCATGTCCTAAATACTGCTCTCCACCCCTATTCATTCATCCATCCATTTCCAACCATGTATCTGATGTCTGGTCGCAGGGCCAAGCTGGAGCCTATCCCAGGATCCCAGTATGATAAGATATGAACAGTTGAACAGGATCATAACAGGATAATAATGCAACAGGAAGATAAAAGTACAGCAGGGTACGGAGTATGATAAAAGTATAATGGGGAAATGAACAGTAGGGCAGGGTGATGAGATTATAAGATAAAAGATGTCTATTGTCACTCTGGTTGAACAAGTACAGTTGAGGTGTATTCTTTAGCTGGGACACGGTTACAGAAATATATGAGATAAGGATCAAATCAAATAAACACGATATATATGT
>OMLC01104521.1:0-12336 GCA_900302585.1 Regalecus glesne
GCTGGACTAATATTTTCCTTTCTATCAACATACGACATTTCCCCTGGCCATCCATATGCATCAGACTCAACAGTGCCAGTGTTGTATGGAGGCAAAAACATGAGGAAGGCGGGATAGAAAGGAGAGAGAGAGAAAAAAGTGGAGAAAACACGGCTCAGAAAGGAGCATGAAGGTTCTTCGCACAAACGAGCAGACCTCCCTGATGAAATGATAAAGCCCTGCAGGCGGGAGTGAATAAGGCCAAGAAAAAGATGTCAATTTGATGCTGCGGAGTGCCCCTTATAGAACGGAGGGGGAGAGGCAAAGTGGGAGGATTGGAGCAAAGCAGCAGCACTTAAAAGTAGTGAAGAATAAAGAAAGAGAGGCAGAGAGAGAGAGAGAGAGAGAGAGAGAGAGAGAGAGAGAGAGAGAGAGAGAGAGAGAGAGAGAGAGAGAGAGAGAGAGAGAGAGAGAGAGAGAGAGAGAGAGAGAGAGAGACAGAGAGAGAGAGAGAGAGAGAGAGAGAGAGAGAGAGAGAGAGAGAGAGAGAGAGAGAGAGACAGAGAGAGAGAGAGAGACAGAGAGAGAGAGAGACAGAGAGAGAGAGAGAGACAGAGAGAGAGAGAGAGAGGAGGACATGAGGCAAAGACTACGAAGAAGCCCAGGGAATATCTCTATATACCTCCATTCTCTCTATCGCCTTTACTTCTTTCCACTATCAAAGCCCTCTCCATGTGATGACACCAGACCAGAGCAAGCGATGACAGAACGGGTGGGTAAAGTCTCGTGGAGGAACCATTGAAATGGAGCCGGGCTCCCCCACGGGGGTCTGGAGGAGAGCTGCTAGACACTATCATAACTAACAGAGACCCCTGTGTATAGGGCAACATCCCTTAGAATGACAGATACACACACACACACACACACACACACACACACACACACACACACACACACGCACGCGGGCATGCACCCTATGCGGACGTAACTGAATCTCCCTGTCTGTGGTTACTATAGGGAGGCAACCTGATAGGGGATACTATACTTCCACACACACAGTCTGGCTTTTTAAAAGCATGAATATGGATTGAGAAGACCACAATGTTTGAACATGAATAACACATGTATGCCAAAACCGCACCACAACCAGCTCTGCATGTGCACCTCCTCCTGCCTGTCCTCCCTTCCAAAGAAAGAAGCAGAAAACAGACAAATAAATAAATAAATGCATCATTATACATTGGTCATGGTCATGTCGCCCGGGAGTGGACACAAGAGCCCCCACTGTTCTCGGTTGTGCGATGCAACACTAAAAGGGCCGGCAAGAAAAGTTTTTTTTAATGGCATACACATTCTTTTAACTCAAGACATGTTCTTTTTCTGATCTCTTTTTTTAGCTAATGCAGCCTCTCGCTATTAGCATCAATGTAAGGCTCAAGCTACAATAATGACATCATGGTACAGCAGCGCGAGCCACCATGATCGTCCAGAGGCCTGAAGGAAATGATAACAGCCATTACACAGCATGTGGTATGCGGTACTTGGAGGAGCTTTAAGGCCGCAATGTTAAGCAGAGTTATTCTGCAGGGATGCACTTTTTTTTTAAAGTGAAAAGGGTCATTGTACAGAACAGCGCTTGGTCGCCAAGCTTCTCTCTCTCTCTCTAACTCTCTCTCAGCAGTCTGGGAGTCATTTCTCCAGCACGTAAGGCGTCACACATTAAAGAGTGATTGCAGCACTCAACTTAAGAGGGGCACTTTAACAATCTGTCTCAAATCGGGCCAAAAGGTTCACAGCTGAATGCGTGTTGTGGTCAATATTCTCATTTTGTACTGATCTGCATTAATTTTAAGCCAATCCCATGATGTGCATTTAAAGCACCGTAATACCATGCATTTGCATGTTTTCCCACCTTTTACTACAAGTCGTGTATACTTTACATCACTCCTAACCATTTTACCGAACCTAGTAGTGTTTGAGTTTTCTCAATGTCTTTTTCCTGTCATCCAGGCAGGTAGATTGGCTGGTGCAGCAGGTAGTACTGCTGGATATGCTGGAGCCTATCCCAGCACTCATTAAGCAGAAGGCCTACATACATACACATACATATACCCCGGATCAGTCGCCGTTCAATCTCAAGGCAGACGTGGGGGATTAAGGCCAGATGCCCTTCCTGAGATCCTGCGGCGGGTTCGATCCCATGGTATCTGGCTCGTTAGCTCCCAAGGTGAGGAATCTACCCCTTGGCTATCAAGGCCCCTTTTACCAGTCGGACAATGGGGTGGTTAAAGCTGGCTGGTATGTCTTTGGTAGACCTGCATGGGTTGGTAGTTCTCCTTTTAACCCTTTTGGCACTATTTGTCTTTGATGCAAATTGGCAAGAAAACAAGTGGCATTTTTGCAAGTGGGATTAACCAATCATTCAAAAGAGCAACACATCGTTTGAGCACTATTTTAATTTTTTTTATTTTTTTATTTTTTTTGGGGGGGGGTGATTTTGTGTTGAATTACAAAGGGGTATATAAAGTTTTCTGTATATGAAAAATAACATTTGTCATTTGAGAGCAAAGATCCCAGAGCTGGCCAGGATGACGACATGGCCGTCAACAGTAGAGAGTGAGACGGAGAGAGAGTGTACATGTCGTGGTGGGTCGTGGATCTCTTTGCCTTGGCCCTGTTCCTCTCCCCTGGTTCTGGTTGTGTGTGTTCATGCGCCATTTCAGACGGGCCAAGTGGCATGAGGCTGAAGTGGCCCTGATTACCAATTGAAGACACCTGTGAGAAAGACTATCTTGCCTGAGAGGCTTCTGGCTTTGCTCTCTCTCACTTTTTGACCCTGGACCAGTTTAGTTTGATTCTTCAGTTTCCTTTGTAACTTTTTTGTCTCAAGTTTGATTCGTACATTTTCCCTCCTAAGTTCAAATGTTCTTTTTAGTCCATTTTAAATGTCAGCTGTATTTCTAGTTTTTCTTATCATTTTTGTGATGTCGACCGCTTTTGTTATTCTAAGGGTCCATACCTAGTCCACTCAACCACATGAAGACTTAAAAGCTGAACATCCTATTTCACAAAAATGGTCCTGAACCTCAATCATGTATCACTGAACCGTGTTCAGTATGCTTAGGGAGAAATGGATCATTACTTGATGTATCAACCCTCTATAAGTGAGATCGGAAATTGACCAAAAGTTATCCGGGTTCATCTGGGCACCAAAATCAGAAAATCAGAATAAAGGAGCTTCCCCATTTATACTGCACATTCCATCTCAATCTCTTCCTGTCCTCTACATCTTCCTCTGTCACACCAGCCACCTGCATGTCCTCCCTCACCACATCATAAACCTCCTCTTTGGTCTTCCTCTTCTCCTCTAGCCTGGCAGCTCCATATTCAGCATCCTTCTCCCAGTATACCAGCATCCTTCTCCCAGTATACCAGCATCTCTCCTCCACACATGTCCAGACCATCTCAGTCTGGTCTCTCTGGCTTTGTCTCCAAACCCTCCACCCTGAGCTGTTCCTCTAATATACTGGTTCCTAACTGGGCTTTTGTCAAAGCCAGGAAGACACCCAAACAGTCAGTGCACCAACTGAACCATCGAAGAGAGAAGGACAACAGCTGCCTAAGTATAAAACAGTGGTGAATCCACATGTGGCACGAGGTTCAGAAAAATTGAGACACATGTTTTCCAAACACCACGTCTCAGTTGCTTTCAAAACCCAAAACACACTGCCCCAGAAACTGATCCACCCTAAGGATCAGATCCCCTAGCACAAACAAAGTAATATAATGTATGCTGTTAAATACTGGGAGGGTTGCCTTGACTTGTACATCAACGGGAAACCAAACAGATGCTGGCCAAGACAATGGCACAACACAGAAGAGCCAACCCACCAGGCCAGGACTCTGCAGTGTACACCCATCTACAGGCCAGTGGCCACTCTTTCAAGAATGAGGATGTACACATCCTGAATAGGAAGGAATGCTGGTTTGAGAGGGGAGTCAAAGAGGCCATCCAGAGTGGTTTGCTGTGATTTTAACTATTTCCAAATCCTCTGTGAATAGTACTCATTACTATTGAAACTCCAGCCAATGGTCAATTTGCATATAAACCATAGTTGGCCTCATATGAAATGTCTTTATGTATTGAGCATGCATAAAGACATTGCTAGTTTTGGTTTTTATGCAAATAATCGTGACATAAAATTGATTTCTCTCATTGTTCTTAAGGGTGGGGATGCCTGCAGTCAGCTCAGACTGAAGATATCACCTGTATGAGGGATGAAAAGGCCAGTGTGGAGACATAATCCCTCCATCTGGTCCTCGGTCTACCCCGTGGCCTCCTCCCAGCTGGATGTGCCTGAAAAACCTCATTTGGGAGGCAACCAGGTGGCATCCTTACTAGATGCCCGAACCACCTCAACTGGCTCCTTTCAGGAGGTCCAGCGGTTCTACTCCAAGTCTCTCACATATGTCTGAATCAGATCGAGACATACATTTTAAAAATAGGAGGACATTGCAAAATTCCTCTGAATGTCTGCATCAACTCTGAAGTCAGCCATGTGAGTTTCCCTACCCCCTAACTAGGGATAGAGATGAAAATAAGAATACTCAGATACAGGCTCCAGGCAACCAATACTCAAATGGATCAAAACATCTGGGCTGTTTTAGGGGGATATTTGCTCAATAATCCAGGTAGTCAAAAAGAAAATCAAAAGAATGTGACTCGGATCATCTGGACATAAATTCAAAAGATAGGAGGATGTTTAATACATTCATCCAAATGTCTTCAGAGTTGCATTAATTTAGCTAGCAACCAGTGGCTGGTCCTACCAAAGAGGATAACATGGAACCTCCTCTCTGATGGACCAACCAGAGAGTATCAAAGATAGTCAACTAGTGAAAGACGGTAATCAATAATCTAAAATATAGTGGAAATCTTCAAGCCTGCCATTTTAGGAAGAAGAGCTTCTCTCTGGAACCAAGTACAGTGAGAAAAGAAAATGTCTTGCCAAGTGAGGTTGACCACCTTATCCTAAAGAGGGAACTGTTTGGGGAAAATCATCATGGCCAAGATAAAACAATATACTCTTGGGAAGTACTATTGCCAATTGCCAATTTTTTTAATGAGGATACAGAACTCATTACAATGGAATGAGATCCTTGAAGCAGAAGGCACAATGAAGAAAGGCAGGCCTGTCAGAATGAAGTCTCCAAGATTGTCCAAATGAGAAAGGCCATCCAGCTTGACAGTGACACCATGGAGACACCATGGAGAAGAAACCATGGCCAAATGAAAGGGAGGGAGAGCCAGCATTAAGAAGGTCAACATTGAAGAGAAGATTGAAATACAAAATAGGAGTGGAGCAGTGTAGCTCAGAGGGAAGAGCAGTCGTTTGGCGATCGGAAGGTTGCAGGTTCGATCCTCAGTCCTGCAGAAGGCATGTCAAGACACTGAACCCCTGACGGTTCCCTGGGCACAACCTGGTGGCTGCTCACTGCCCCTATACAATAGGATGTTACAAATGCAGAGAATTGCAAATTTCTGTTGTGGCAATGATAAGGAAATAGTTTTATAGTCATTATTATTATTCATAAACCAGGACAAGCAAGGCAGGAAACAAAAACATTATTCATAATTCTAAAACATGAGTAGAAAGTTCAGTTCATAAAGGCCAAATATACAAGTCAGATTGGACAAAACTAGAAATGGTAAATGGACTTATTTTAACATAGTGCTTTTCTAGCTAAGCAACCACTCACATATGCCTCACATATACTGAGCATGGGGGATTAAGGTCAAAATCCTTTATTGATGATGTCCCATGGTGGGATCGAACCCACTACACTCAACCTGGATCAAAGCGCTCTACCACTGAACCACTATGGCTCCCAAGGAACTTTGATTCTACAAAACAAAAATCAATATGGTGATAACATATGGACAATATGGGCAAAAGTGTCTCCGGATCAACTGAACAGAAGTATCGGCCTCTATGGTGCTAAACCAACTTTGCACCATTCATTTCCATATCCACAAAGAAAAGAAAAAATGATTAAAGGAAGGAAAAGGGTCAACTTGTAGTTGAATTCAACATGGCAGATGGTGCAGACTATCTGGTGTTTGATCAGTGAATCCTTTTCTTTACAGGACTTATTTTCTTTATTGACCTTATGAAGACTCAACGTAACATGCTAACTCAGTGGAGGTTCTCATTTAAGTGATTATCTTCCCCAGATGAGTGCGTTGCCAATCGTAAGAAAGGAGGTTCCCTGACGGAAATGCATGTATCGGAAACTGGTGTATTAGAAACCTCTGCATTCCCCCTTTCACACCAGTATATGAGGAGTGTTGACCCATGTAAATCCAAGTCATGCCCAGAGTGGGTGACTCAGATTGCATTACCTGTGTTAAGCCATTCACACAAGATTCTCTTGGGTTCTTGTGTCACAATGAAAGGTGATCCCAAGAACAGAAAGTTAAAGCAAAAGGTAAGAATGAAGGACTTATAAAAAACATCAAGATGGGAAATACAGATCTTCCTGAATGAACTCAAGGCTTAATCAATGAAGAAAAATATTTTAACATAAGGAACATCTACAGGGTGCGGGGGGCTTTCAATAAGATGGACCAGAAATTCCAATGATAAGACAGCCTACGGGTAAGTGCACGCCTGGGACACAGGTGTTGCGGGTTTGCATCCCACCACATAGATTGGTAGATGTGAGGCATTCATGTAAAGTGCTTATGGACAAGCCCATCTACCATTTACATCAATTTAAAAGCAGGTTGACAGATGTTGACCCAGGCTTTCAAAGAGCCAAGCATTATGAGGGATTTGATATGGTCCCAGAAAAAGCAATGAAGCAGCAAAAACACACCAAAGGCCATGGAAGTTATGGAATAAAAGCACCACAGGTCATGGTGTCAAGACAAATAATACGCAATAGATAGATCCTCATGGACATGTAAATATCATGACAACACAGTTTTTATGTCCTCATTATTGCAGTTTCTTATAAGCATTTACATCTGAGGATGCAGATCGGCAAGGAGTAATATGCTCCTTAATCCAGGGAATTGGTCCATGAATTCTAAACCAGAGCGTAAAAAAGCAGCTTCAGAAATGTCAAAAAGCAGAAGGGACTCTCAGCACCCACCCTCGACTGCTCCAAATGAGCTCTTGTTAGAGGCCTCCTGCCGAGCCACAGGTGGGACCCAATGAAGGGCAGACCACAAAATGTGCGCACGCACGCACGGACACACACACCCACACAAACTGTATGACATGGGAGTCCATCATCATTAAACCCTGCAAGAGGGGAGAGAGGGAGGAGAGAAAAGGAGATCTAATTTGAAGACATGAGTGCAGAGGAGGATGTTGATGTTGAGAGGGAAACTGAAAGTGTGTAATTGCCCCGCAGAGACTCAACTAACATGCATAGCACAAAAAGCCAGAGATTTTGTCTGGGTCACTAACCTTAAGAAACACGCCCAATTTTCGCTCTTGGGGGTGTGTGAATTTATGACTTTAAAAAATACTTCATCTAAGTCTGCATCCACCCCACAACATGTGGAATAATCATGACACGTAAAATTGACCTCTTCATTAAAGGAGCTGCTCCTGAATGCAGGTGAATAAGGAATGTATTGGTTGGTGGAATGCAAAGTAGTGGTCTTCACATATGCATATTTTTTAAGTACAATGATGTAGTTTCATTAGTTGCGTGTTTGACACAATGTGTCACAATGCTGAGTTTATACAAGTCGCTTTCAAACTCACATGTTACCAGGAACGTTTTATGTATTATGTCAAAGTCTAAAGCCCCCCACATACACTGCAACATGTCAGGCATCATTAAAGAATTTTCCGACAAAATCTCCTTGAAGCAGGAACATTTTGTGAACAGTGGTCAGCTGTCATGGGTGGTCTTGCTGTTATCGTATAACATTGTAGAGGATATGACAGTTTAACAGCATGGCTAAGGCACACCATCCTGGTGAGTGACCAACAGTAGAGTGGTAGAAAAATGACAACAGCCACTCCTCTCTTCACCCAAGTGCCCAAAACTTGTGGCATTAAATCCCACAATACAATAACAACATCTATCATTGACCTGTGCCCTAAGGTGCTCTGGTACCATTTGCACCTATGAGTATCCTTATGTTCCAACATGGTTTGTTATGGACAATCCATGACTAGCACAGCGGTCCAACAGTAAAGCACCACTCAGGTACATATCAGGCTGGCCGTTCCTCCCAATCACATCCCTCCAAGAGTCTCCATCATTGCCCACATGTGCATTGAAATCTCCCACTGAAACGACAGAGTCCCCTACAGGAGCCCCATGCAGGACTCCATTCAGAGTCTCCAACAAGGCTGAATACTCTGGAGTACTGTTTGGTGTATAGGCACAGACAACAGTCAGATTTTTCCCCTCATAATCCTGAGGCATAGGGAGAAGACCTTCTCATCCACATGGCTAGAATCCAATATAGTTGCCCTAAGCCGGGAACTTGTGGGTATCCCCACACCTGCCCGGCGTCTCTCACCTCTGGCAACTCCAGAAAAGAATAAAGTCCAACCTCTATCTAGTTCCAGAGCCCATGCTACGAGTAAAGGTGAGCCCCACCAGATCTAGCTGGTACACAGGCTCTGGCTCCTTACCCCCCAGGGAGGAGACATTCCACGTCCCTAATGCTAGCTTCTGTTGCTTGGTTCTGGTCCGCTGAGACCCTTTGCCTTCACTGCTACCTGTCTGGCAGTGCACCCGACCCCACTGGTTCTTCCTGTAGGTGGTGAGTCTACAGAATGGAGAAGCGTCCACGTTGTTTTTTCAGGGTGAGCCCGGCCGGGCTCCATGGAAAATTGGGCTACCAGGCGCTTGCTGACAGGCCGTCCTTTTAGGCCTGGCTCCGGATGAGGGCCCCGGGGTTCCTCCGGGCAGGGTATCATCACTTCTTCCTGGCTCTTTCATAAGTATTCTTGAACCATTCTTAGTCTGGTCCCTCACCTGAGAGCAATTTGCCATGAGGAGCACTAGGCTCCAGACAACACAGCTCTCAGGTTCATAGAGACACTCAAACTTCTCCACCACCATTAGGTGATGGTTCCTAAGAGAAGTTGATTTAATATGGCCCACATAAATTAAGTTAACTTGGGGCAGCTGTTACCTGGCCCACTCTGGCTCATACCTGCTCAGCATGACCATGTTTAACTGAACCAGGTGTGTTAAAACAGGGAAGACATTAGCTCTGCGGGGGCAGGTTTGGAGACTGCCGGTTCTACAGATTACTGTAGTGTTTTCCAACCCAGTCCTCATGCATGCCTGTCCGGCAAATTTTACTTATGCCCCTGCTCGTAGTTACTCAACCAGTTATGTTATAGCACTTAATTATGGGCGTGTTTCCATGGAGTGTTTTCCTCTGGCAGGAAAGTGCTGGCAGGGTGCTGGGGAGCGCTGGGATGAAACGTTGGCATGTCCATACAGCGTTTCTCTCTGGCAGAGAAGCAAGGCAGTGAGAGAGAAAAAAACCTGCTGCGTGAGGGTTTTGTTTCCATGACAACATATCACCACGTCACTGTGAGATAGATAAGAATCTCCACTTTGCTTTTCATTATCTTTTTGGATTTCTTGTTATTATTTGTATGAAGTCGTTTTTTTCACCACAAGCACCAACCAGAGGATGCTTGCTCTTATATTATATGGACGAACTTTATACACTATCAAGTGGTGCCACTACGTCACCAAATGGCAAAGTAAAAGTAAAACTCTCAGCTTTATGATGGAAGTAACTATACGCCTCTATCTAAAACTGGGGGGCAGCATAGCTAAGGAAGCAGGACGGTCATTTAGTAATCAGAGGATTGGTGATTTGATCCCAGGCCCCTGCAGAAAGTGTGTTGAAGTGTCCTTGACCAAGACGCTGATCCCCTAACTTGCTCCCCATGGCTGCTCACTGATCCTATTCAGTGGAATGGGTCAAATGCAGAGGAAAAAATTTATTGTATGCATTTACAATGACATAATTAAAACTTCTTCTTCTTGAAATGGTCATGACATTGAGCGAAACGTTCACTTTATTGTTGGCATTTCATGTTGTTACTGCTCAATCTGACAGAGCAAGGAGGACATGGGTACATGACACGACCCGTCGAAGACAAAAATGTGGTGAACATCATCGCCTCAATTTTCTTAGTTACCGAGGTGACGAGTCCCACCCCATCTAATATGGAGCTGGTTGCCTGAAAGAGAGCAACAGTGCAACAGACACTAATGCCTTTCTGAAAAATATCGAGATTTTCAAGTAGAGGCACTCAAAGCACCTGCACAAAAACGTCAGAGCGCTCTGAAAAAAGACAGTGGGTGCAGCACTTTTCCTCCAGGCTGCATACACTCTGTCCTCATTGGGAACAATTGAAAAAAGATGCGGGCATTCAGAAATAAAATGCTATATGGACACAAGCCCTATGTCAGGTGTGCCAAATCTGATATAATGAAGTGCTGATTGGGTGACTAACTATAAGTAGGCTTTTCTTGTACAGCATAACAAGGAAAAATTGCCAGACAGGCTTTTTGTGGACTGGGTTGGGAAACTCAGGACTAATGGGTATTAGCAGAGCTCGTAGAGGCCCTTGTAACATTTAATGCCTACATCACAAACACATTTTACACTGATGAGCAACTTTGCACTACATTAAACCCTGGCCTTATCAACTGATCATTGACTGTATGTTGCCTCCTGTGTGGCTTTGTTGTGTTTTATTATTGAACTTGCTATAAGTAGAACCAGTAGTCTTGGTTGTAGTTTGGAAGTGAGGTGGAGTGGCCTAGCTGGCGTCGAGTCAGCTTGAGTTGAATTTAAGTGAGCAGCAGATGTTGGAGTAGAAAAGTGTTGCTAAGCACAATAAACTCAAATGTGTTTTCTTGTGAACCACCGAAAGATGATATTTCAACCATGCACCTCTCTCCAAGATCAACAAGGAGGAAAATACATTCATTAATTGTTCCTTTTTCAAATCAAATCACCCTTTATAAGGTCACTGAGAGTTTTCGTGGTACATCTTATTTGCCTTTTCCTTGCTTCACTCACTCAGGGACTATATTCTCTGTAATGGATGGGTTTACAATGGAAAACGGTAGATGGAGATATGCTACTCATCTGTCAAGGGGACAAACCTTCTTCTGCAGGACGATGACCTTCCTCTCTTTGACATCCAGCATGTCCTTCATATCTCTGGTCTCTCCAGTCAGTGTGCTCTTCTCATCCATCAGGTCCTGCAGCTGTTTCGTCTTCTTGGTAAGAAACTGCTCCTTCTCCTCCAGGCGCACCCGCAGAGCATCCACCTGACAGACCATTGTAGGGAAAAGAAAAAGAGAATAGAGAATGAGACAGACGGATAGACACAGAGGATATGCAAACTGAATGACAAACTGGATGGAGTCTGAGGGGATTAAAGCTGGAAGCCCTTCCTGTCGCCCTACAATGAGTTCTAATCCGCGGCCTCTAGCTCGTCAGTTCTGTAAGTGTGCACTCTAGCCCTGAGTTATCACGGCCCCCTTAAGAGTTAAATATGCAAATTCCCCAAGAGCTGGAGGTGCACAAAAACAAAATCTGAACAGGCAGATGACGGCTAGACAAACAGACAAATGGAAGAACGCAGTGAGCCAACAGATTTGCAGACTGACAGGCAGATAGATAAAGGAAGGGAAGTAAATTAAAACTCACCAGACAGACACAATATACAGAAACGTAAAGAATCCCACTATTAGATCTAGACAGGGCCTTTCCCCTTTCCCAGCGACCCTTATGTTATTATTCGGTACGAGAGCTGACGTGTCTCGACTTATTCACTTGTTGAGATTTGGAAGTAATAAAAGTTCAGCTGCGCCCTAATGTTCACATTATAAACCACTGTGGACTATTGTAGCACGCACATGTGGGTGTGTGTGTGCGCAAGAAGGAAAGAGAAAGCCTGGAGCTGGTCCCATCAGTGGTTACTGAGTGTTGTGTATCACAGGGTCAGTGCTGCTACAGATCAGGCAGCTAACACACTTCATACTAGCACATTAAAATCTTCCATCTCTGGCTGGGTTCAATGGGATGAACGACATTTGAGTTCTAACCAGGAGTTATTGTTGGACACATGTCAATGCTCTACTGCGCTGCTTACAGTGGAACACACACCCCATGTGCCTCCTTATACTTGTGAGGACCCCTCATTGACTACATTCAGCCCCCAGCCCTAATCTAAATTCTAGCCTTAACCCTCAACCTTAGTCCTAACCTTAAAATAAATCCTTTTTCTCACAGGGACACATAAAATATCCCTATATGTAGGTGGCTTCAGGTTTTTC